>VDFB02264973.1:0-16272 GCA_007258455.2 Sequoia sempervirens
AGTTTGGAAATGATAGCAAGGATGTACTCATAGAAGCATAACTCAAAAAATCGCAAAAATCTCCAGTCAAAACGACTTTTTCCCCAAGAAATCCTGATTTAATCTGCCGTGATTTTCAACAATGTTCAACAATTTTCAAGGGTTTAAATCGTGAAAAAATTGCCCAACCAACCTGTTGTGAAACCCTAACTGTGCGAAATCGCTATTTAATCAGGTTTTTTCATTGATTTTTAACACATAGCTGAGCATTGGCCGTTGAGACATGGTTCACCATCAAAGATTAGCTAGATTTCATCAGGTTGCTGAGGCAAATCATAGGTAGGCGACCTTGAATGGACGTATATTTCTAATAGATTCTAAGGACATTAAAATAAACACATTCTTTGGTATGTTTCTATGTTTGTGTAATGTCCTCTTTGTTAATGATAAACAGCTTCGAGATTTGATATTCCAGCGTGATAAATTAAATGATAG
The DNA here is from genome assembly GCA_007258455.2 of Sequoia sempervirens. Lineage (NCBI taxonomy): Eukaryota > Viridiplantae > Streptophyta > Pinopsida > Cupressales > Cupressaceae > Sequoia > Sequoia sempervirens. The sequence continues at coordinate 475 of VDFB02264973.1, forward strand.
CCTTAAGGCTATTTAATTTATATGGCTCGAATTTATTAAAGAAATAAAGACACGTCTTCATCCAAGGCCGACCTCCTTCAACATTGGCGCGATTTCATATGAGGACGACTTACTATTGATTGGTCACATTTATTAAGAGACATATATTCATTGCTTGGCCGACTTGCCTTATAGAAGGAGGTGTCTCTTGGATTTGTATATATAGGAGTTCAATTTATCATTTGCAATTATCAAGTTCAAATTATTTTCAGTCAAGTGCGAATTTCCTTAAGAGCAGGTTGCGTATCTATTCAAGGGCAGAATTAGAAGTGCAGATTATTATCAGTCATTGCATCTGTGTTAGGTGCTGAAGGATGGCCCTGTAATTGGCCTCATTGTAAAGAGATTTGTTGTTGCCATTTATATATATAAGAGTGATCTTTGTTGCTGGGTTTTTCTCCCTCAAGAGGAGGGTTTTCCCAGGGTATCTGCTGTGTTATTGTCTGTTTTTAATTAATTTTCTGTGCATATAATCTGATCATTAAAATTTACATGGTATCAGAGCGGGTTTGAGAGGATCGTGATCAGATTATTGCTAATCAGCATACCCTAATTGTTCACTTATTTACATCAGTCAAGATGGTGAATGGTTTGAAGGTTGAGGACAGACTCGAAGATGCATCTAACTTCACTTCATGGAGATTTAGGAATCATGCTTACCTTGCGTGAAAATGACTTGGGTGAGTTCGTGGAGTCTAGCGCTTCTGAGCTTGAGGAGGAAGAAGAAAAGTTGCAGTGGGTGAAGAAAGATATTAAAGCAATGAAGATATTGGTTGATTCCATCAAGGATCACATTGTTCCTATCATCTCTAAGTTGAAGACAGCAAGAGATATGCTCAAGACCTTGGAAGAGATGTACGAAATCAACAATACCAGCCGTGCACTTGCACTAAAGCATTAATTGCATCATGTGGAGATGACAAAGGGAGAATCTGTTATGGCATACTTCATGAGGATTTCAGATTTGAGAGATCAGCTCTCAACAATAGGACATATGGTTGATGACAAGGACTTAACCATGCTTGCTCTCAATGGGCTACCTTTGTCCTGGGAATCTTACATTCAGGGAATCAGTGCAAGGTCGAAATTGCCTAAGTTTGATCGCCTAAGATCTGATTGCATTCAAGATGAATCAAGGTTGGTGGCAAGAGGCGTTGGTCAAAGTTCAAAGAATGAAGATATTCATGTTCTCGCCTCCCATACTTCAAAGAAGAAAGGAAAAGATGGAAGAAAAGGATTCTTCAAGAGGAATCGTGACAAGGGAAATGATGATGCACCTCCATTCAAGAAGAAGAGGGATATGTCCAAGATTCAATGTTTTAGGTGTGATAAGTTTGGGCACTTCGCCAAGTATTGTCCAACTAGGCCTAAGCAACAAGCTACCGTTGCGGATGTTGATGATGCTTCTCCACAAAATGATTCAAGTGAATATTTGTTCTATTCAACATTATCAAGCAGTACCTTCCGACACCAACACGTGGATAATCGACAGTGGTGCTTCACGACACATCACCGGCTTTAAGGAGCACTTATCAAGTTTGGTGGAAAAGGAGTCTTCTGAACAAGTCATCATTGGAGATGATGCTAGCTACTCCGTGAAAGGAATTGAGACCTCTACACTTCATTTGGATTCCGGCATCTCACTTCAGTTGGGTAATGTTCTTTATGTTCCTGGAATCAAGTGCAATCTTATTTCTATTTCAGCCTTGGAAGATAAAGGATATCAAGTTGCCTTCTCCAAAGGCAAAGTTCTAGTATGGATGGAGAATTCTAGCTTCAAGGATGCTCAAGTATTTGGAGTTAGACATGAAAACCTTTACAAGGTCTGCACATGTTCTTTACAAGCTTTGGTTCATGACTCTTCAAGTCTTTGCGATCTTTGGCATCGGAGATTGGCTCACCTACACTTCCGAGCCTTACCTATCATGGAGAAGATGGTATCGGGTCTTCCCAAGTTCAACCAGGAGCACGAAGGTACTTGCAAGGGCTGCGCATTGGGTAAGAATATAAAAGCCCCTTTTCATAGTAGAGAAAATAGATCTAAGTATATTTTAGACCTTATTCATTCTGATTTATGTGGTCCTATGTCTGTTCCATCTTCGAGTGGATTCTTGTATTATGTTTTATTTATTGATGACCATTCTAGGAAGACTTGGATTTATTTTTTGAAATCTAAAGAGTCTGAGGAAGTGTTGGATAGGTTTAAAGAGTTTAAAGCCTTGGTAGAAAATCTTTCTGGTAAAAGAATTAAGGTCCTCAGATCTGGCAATGGTGGAGAATACACCTCTGGTAGTTTTTAGAATTTTTGTATTGATTTAGGGATTAAGAGGGAGTTTTGTGTTCCCTATAATCCTAAACAAAATGGTGTTGCAAAAAGAAAGGAAACGGGGCGATGGTGGAAGGCGTGAAAGCCTTGGTCCATGATCAAGATTTACATAAACTTCCTTTGGGCGAGAAGCTTCCGAGACGATTGTATGTTGAGCGAAGTCCTCATAAGATCTTGGAGGAATATGACTCGAGGAAGAAGCCTTCTGAGGGAAGAAGCTTGCGGTGATCATTTGAGGATCTTTGGATGTCACAATCTATATTCATGATTTCCCCAAGGAAAAGAGAACCAAGTTGGAGCCTTCGGCAAGAAGAATATTGTGGGCTTCTGATGAGACATCAAAGCCTACAAAATTTACGTTCCATGTCGAGAGAAGATGATTGAATCCCGATAGGGATGTCACATTGAGAAGATGTTGCATTCGGAGATCGAGAGGATTCATATGGAGATTGATAATGAAAGAGTCTCCTGGGGATATGGAAGTTGACCATACTCACGAGGAGATTGAAGAACTTAAGAACCAAAGAGATATTGATCTGTTGAGCCACATGAGACCCTCTTGATGGGCCCTAAACACGACATTGTTATTGGGAGAAAAGACCTCCTATGGTCAAAGCGTGCTGTTGGCGTTTAAAATTACCACCTCACGGAATCTTGGTTGAAAGCGGACAGCTATGCAAAATAAATTACTCTTCAAATTAGGAGGAAGCTCCCTCTTCGATGGTGTTTGAGAAAAGAAAGTAAACTAAAAAGGCTAAATTGCCTATCTTTTTGATCATTAGAGCCGCGAGGTTTTTAAACACAAACGCTCCTTGTTGAGATTTTTACGATAAGAGTTTCAACTCACGACCTTAACCCAAACTAAAAGTAATAATAGCAGAGCAAGAGCAGTTAGAAATTAACAAGGTAGATTTTCTGACAAGAATACTTCAATAATCTCTCTTTCAACAAACACCTACACACTTCACTGCAAGCTGAAATAAAGATCATAAAAGTAAAACATAGATAACTGAAATATGAGATTTTGGACCAAGGCAAAAGAGGCTCATGATTTTATTACTCAAATCTCTGAAACAAAGCTTACTTCTAACATGCCTTGAACAAGAAATTGCAGCTAAGGAGGCTTACAAACTTATTCTTAACACAATAGAAAACAACAATCTCACTAACTCCTTGTTGGCTAAAGAGGCTCAACAATTTGCTTATCACAACACAAATGAACAATACTTAAGCAACAAATAGAAGGCACAATAGGCTCAGCGTTTTGTTCTCATAAGCACGGTTAAAAAAAAAAATGAGCAAAGGCTCTTATTTATAGGGCAAAGCGGAGGGCAAGAACCCTAAAATCTCCCTTGCTTTCACAATCTGGGGCTTGCTCAACAAGCAAGCAATACAAAATCTAGAAAAGATAAAACCTAGAGAGTAGAAAAAGCGAGGCATGTATTTGCATCGCTATCTGCTTTCTATCCTCAAAAGAATGGATGTTAAGGATTATTCAAGAACCAGAAGAAAGCGGAAGAAGCTTCTAGAAGAAACGTTTTAAGCTTCGATCACATCAAGCTAGGAAATTAGAGATTGTGTCAAGGTTGCAGGTGCATCCTAGCCTTCATCAACAACAAAGCACAGCTTTTCAAGAATATCTTCAGCATCTGCAATAGATCTCAGGAAATCTTCGACCTCATTGGCTGCTTTATCGAACTTTGCTGACATTATTGAAATATGGCCTATCCTTAATGGCGAATTTTTTGCAATTGTAGACAACACTCACGGAATTGATTTTACCTCCTCAAGCCCGATGTAGAGCAGATCTTGAGGTTAATGTGAGGAGGGATCTCTATGGCGATTTCGGTGATGAAAAGAAGAGCTTCAACCACCCTTTGTCTGTGGGGTGATGAATTCTTGGGATGTCCTCTCACACCAAGTTTTGCTTTGGCATGGCGCTCTCTCCAAGCAAGGATTTGTCAACGTGCTCCTTTTGGCTGGCTGCAGGCAGAGTAGAGGCATCTAGTATTGCCATTGTGTCTGTGCCTAGGTTTTACTTCAGCGGTGTTTGTTCAAATCCTTGGATCTGTGAAGTTCATGGCGTTTCTCTCAACTGGAACATCCGAGCCAAGATCTCCCTTTCTCTGACAATGAAGCTCTCGATCCACTCCTGAGTCTCCTTCCCACATATGACCAGCTGTCTTAACTGATGGTGATCAGCTGGTGTCTCTAAAACCTGGGGCAACAACTGGGTTGCTTGTGAAGAACCATGGACAAGGTTAGACATGAAAAGCCTAAGCTGCTGATTTTCAGCCTTGAGGGCTGCCTTGTCTTCTCCATCTTTAAACACTCTTTCTTGAAGGTTTTCGGATACAACTTTGAAGAGACTCAAATCTGCATGTCTGGTATTTCTACTGAGATTAGCCTTGACCATGACAAAATCATCCATATTTACCTCATCCCTATTCTTATCTTCTGGGGGCATTGCAGTCTCTATGACTATCTCGTTATCAAGATTCCTATCAAAGTGAACTTGCTTCTTTGCCTTCTTCTTAGGAGGTTCACGATGAATATTATAGAATCATCCGGGGCTCACTTCGATATGAAGGGCCTTCTCCTATCGCCCCAAAGGAGTTCAAAGCCAAGACATCTAACAAACTTCCTCGGGAAGTCTGCAATCTCTTCATGTCATAGATATCAAGATCAGTAGCGAGATTGGTGAAGAGGCAGTCAAGGTGCAAAACATGTGTTGAAGATTGGCTCCCCTCTGCTTCATTAGAGGTATGGAGCTCGTCCCGGGAGAACTTCCCCGAATCAGCATTCTGGCTTATGACTATGCACGAAATCCAGCCTTCTTTTACATTTTTTATTTGATCTGCAACCTTGTCTTGGGGCATTTTACCCTTTCCTTTTCATTGCGGAAGGAAGGGGAGTTTGTCCTTGGCGGCTCTGCTACTGGAATAGAGTTCGTCCTTTTAAGCACTAAGAAAACCTTACTATACTCAATGACTTGTCTTGTTCTGTCTTCAACTGAAAGAGATTCCTTGTTTGCCCAATTAACTTGTGGAAGAGGCTGATCCTCGATTCGTTTCTGAGTGTACATCGGTAGAAGCACATCTTCATCATCATCAGAGAGCCCTTCTATATCTTCATTTAAACAGTCTTTCATCTAATGGAGAGTTAGCCTGCTGTAACTACGCCTTCGCACTTCAAACTCATCTGCACAGTTAGCCCAAAAATCTTCAAGTGCGGGTATGTGATTATAGTTCTTCTCCAATCGGCCAGCGTAGACACCATGAGGATCAAATGATCGCCTCTCACTATAGGATTTGAGGCCGAATTTATCTAACTCTTCTCCAATTGTCCTGGCATCTGCAGCAATCCTGCATGTATAAATACCCAACCCTAATGGAAAGTAAAGAGAGGGTTTCTTTCTATTCCTCAAGACTGTGTGGACACCGTGAGCCTGCCTCAAGAATTCCATGAAGATGACCTCATCTGACGGATACCTTGGAAACATGAGCGGGGCACCTGAATAACCATAGACCCTGAGATAGGTAAAGGTAGGAAATTGTATAAACCAATCCGCCCATTCCGCCATTGCTGCCCTGGCAACTGAAGAGATGCGGACGTGCAATTCGTTGTCTAAGTCCCGCACTGTGTACATCAAGAATGCCTTGTTCACCCTTTTGTAGTGGTGCAACGACTTTGTGAATTCCAACTGGGGATAATAGTTATATATGTGTTGTACGCTCAATGATCCCTCGGTGTTCAACCCTCTGAATTGACCTTGATAGGCCACCAGGTAGACTAGGTATGACAGCATGTGGAATACATGAAACTGGAAGTATTCTGTTATTTGCTGATGTAGGCACTCACTAATCAAAGTAGGCCAATCATAGAACTCGGTCTTTTTCATGATGTGAGGTATAGCATAAAACATCCAAGGTTGAAACTTGGTGGCATCCTCTGAGCCAGTGACCCTGTTGAGCAAAGTGATGATGATGGCAACCTCATCCTTGAACTCTCCTCGCCCGACATTCTTGGGCAATGTTTTATGTTTTTCTTTCATCCATCTCTGTGCAATCTTCTCACTATATTTATCTTTATGCATATTCCACATCTTTTCACATTCATCCCTTGAAAGAGTTACGCTTTCAGGCCACGGGGGAATGGAAAAACACCTTTTGACCATATCAGGCTTTAGGTACCAAATCATCCGTTCTTGTTGGATCTCCTTAGTAGCCGGGTTGTAATGCTTAATCAGCGTTACGAACTCAAGACTCTGATGATATAGGAATAGCTGCTAGAGAGTCGAGAATGTCCCAGGTTCTTGATTGAAGTGTTGCCTGCTCTCTCCAAGGCATGTAGATCGAACACCGGCTTGACATGATGCAAGTCTGTCTCAGCTGTTTTGATATAATTGTGAAAGAGAGCTGATTCGAACTTGAAAACATTAGGAATGTACTCCATTTCAGAAAACTCGAAGAATGACTGTAAACTCGCCTTGTTTCAGACAAGTCTTGAACAATTTCTATTTTTAGAATGCTGATTTTTGTGCTCCAACGGACAAATTTTTGAGAAATTTTTCTGAGATATGGGTTTTGTTCAGAATATCGATGCAAGATAACCCAGATCATCTGTTTTTGAAAACTTTGAATTTTGCCTGAAAAAGCAACAAACCCTAATTTCTTCAATTTTTCCGAAAAGCAATGGGTTTTGTTGAATATGATTAGAAATGAACAGATTAGATTTGCAAAACCACGATGTTTGATCGAAAAAGCAGCCAACCCTAGATTTTGAATTTTCTTGAAAAAAAGCTGCGATATGGGTTTCCTTCAGAAGACTGATTGGAAAGGACCCGGATGGTTGAAATTTGAATGCACTGAGGTTTTCACTGACATGCAAAATAAAAGCACTTGCTGCAACTTGATGAAGTTCTTGAAAAATTCTTCAGAAGATTGAGGCAAAAAGACCCAGATGACTGAAAAATGGAAAGCCTTAGCCTTCAGCTTGAAAAATTTGATCTTCTGGAACAAGAAGAATGAAAAACAAGGGTTTATGCTTGCTGGTCTGAAAAATCTGATGTAAAACCAGCAACTATGGATTCTTGAATCACAAAAATTCTTCAAACTTGCTGCCCAACTTTCTGCTGAAGGCCACTGCAAAAATAATGAAGAATACATTGAAAAGAAGTGTTAAATAGACTTAGGGTTTGATTTAGGTTTTGCTTTCTTTTTGCTTTTATTTTCAAAACCCTAAATCTCAATCTCTTTGAATTTGGACGCCATCCTTCTCCTCTTGCAAATTTTGAAATTTTGAAAACTTCAAAAATCCTCCAAGGCATGAAACTTTGGGCGCCTTTCTCCAAGAGGGGCGCCTATTTCCACCAGTGTTAGTCAAAATTTTAGCTTTTTCAACTTTCCTTCATTTTGACATGCTACCTTGCCTCTGATTTCCCGTTGACAGATCAACCCGACAGGCGAGCTGAGTGGTTCACGGCGGAGCCCGACTGAAACTGAGAAGGATGTTCTGGAGGCACCTCCGGCTAAAAACTTGATTTTGACCTTCGAATCCATGGGAGGCTTTTCCTTCGAGGGGCTCCGAACTTTTACAGTGTTAGCCATTTTTCTGATTTCCAAGTTCTTCCTTCTCCCTTTGATTTTCTGATGAATCCTCGATTCCGGGAGCAACGCTGATCCGACTGACTGTCTTGAATATTTCGTTGGATAGCCAGACTGATTTTGATGGGGCACTCTTGGATGCTACTTCTGCAAATTCCATCATTTGAAGGTCTTAAAGTTTGGGCGCCCTTCCTCAACTGGGGCGCCCACTTCTACCAGACTTAGAAAAAATTTCAATTTATTCATGTCTTTCACTTCTACGGGCGATCTTGTTGAATCTTGAGCTCCGGGCGTCGGATTGATGAATATTTGGATTCGTTGCGAAGCTGAGAGGATTTCAGGAGGGGTCTTCTGGAGACACTTTTGCCAAAAAGTAGATTTCAGGTCCTCAAAAGCTTGGGCGCCCCTGGCAAGCTGGGGCGCCCAGTTTTACCAGAGTTAGTTTATTTTTTGCATTTTTCACCTTTGCTTTCAGATTTCTCTTTTCAACTCTCATCGGACCCTCTGTTCAGCTCTTTGAATCTGATGACTGCGAGCTCCGTTTGTCGTGCTGGATAGCTCACTGAAAAGTCTGTTGCATTCTGAAGACATCTCATTATAACCTTGACTGCAAATTCATCTGTTTGAACCCTTGAAAAGTTGGGCGCCCTTCTTCACCTAGGGCGCCCAGTTTCTCCAGACTTAGAAAAGTTTTACTTTAATCTTCTTCTTCAAGTTTCAGATCTTCATTTTGTACCTTCCACTTTGACTCGAATTTGCTGGAGACTGGATTGTCGGATGCTCTGACGGGAATATCCATCGCGAAGCTGACTGAATACTGAGCAACTTCCATTGGAGGTCCTAACCCTAATTTACTCATCTGGTGACCTAAAAAGGTGGGCGCCTTTCTTCAACAGGGGCGCCTATTTCCACTAGACTTAGAAAATTTTCATGACTTTTCAATTTTCTTCCTCGTTCTTCGTGCATGTTCATCTTTTCACCCTCTGCTGAAAGTTTAAATGCTGAAATTGACGCCTGGCAGTCGGATGACCTCCATTGATGACCTTGGAGCTCCAGATATGCTTCTGAAAAAGCAGAATAGACCCAGTAGGGCAAAATTGATTATTTTAAGATTCTGACTGCACCAGCCTGATACGGACACATTTTGAGCCAATCAAAATCAGTTCGGACCCTGTCGGACCAACTTTCTATTTTTAGAAAATTTTGCCAGTATCTGTTTCAAAAGAAACCCAGAAAAACCCAGAAAATGTTACTATTTCGAGAAAATTTCTAAAAATAGCAGTTTTCCTAAAATTTAGGGATGAAAAACTGAGATCTGGGTTTTGTAGGTTATGCTGTTCTCAGCAGACCCAGATCGTCAGAAATTGAAAATTTTGCGTTTTAACCCCTCATGCAAGACATGCACACCCAAATTTTGACCTTTTTGACTGATTTGACAAGACTCTTACTCATTTCTTCAAAATGTCTAAGTGTAACAAAAATTTTAATTTTGGGGTACAACGCGTACTATGCAAGAAGTTGAAAGTTTTGCAGCTCCTAGAGGAACATTCAGAGAAAGCAAAAGGCCACATAAGTTCTCCAGCTATGTTGCCTTGATGAGTCAGATTATAGAATCCGAGCCTAGCTATGTTGAGGAAGCATCTAGTCATCAAGTTTGGAGAGATGCTATGACAGAGGAGTATCAGTCAATTCTTAAAAATGATGTTTGGGATATTGTTCCTAGACCCGAGGGCAAGTCTCTGGTATCTTCTAAATGGCTATTCAAGATTAAGCATGCTGCAGATGGAAGCATTGAGAAGTACAAAGCAAGACTTGTGGCTTGTGGGTTTTCTCAGAAAGAGGGAGTTGATTACGAAGAAACCTTTGCTCCTGTTGCTCGCTATACTTCTGTCAGAACCATCATTACTATTGCTGCATGTAAAGGATGGAAGATTCACCAGATGGACGTAAAGACAACCTTTCTTAATGGAGTAATTGAGGAAGAAGTTTATATAGAGCAACCTGATGGATTTGAGATTCATGGGAAGGAGTCACATGTTTGCAAGCTGAAGAAGGCCTTGTATGGTCTTAAGCAGACTCCTCGCGCTTGGTACGAAACGATTGATCGTTACCTGTCAAGTTTGGGTTTCTTGAAGAATGATGCTGATTCAAATCTCTACTTCAAGGTAATAAATGGTGAAGCATTAATCTTGGTTTTATATGTTGATGATTTGATCCTTACTGGAGAAGATCACCTGATTCTTGAGTGTAAGAAGGAATTGACTTCTGAATTTGAGATGAAGGACCTTGGGCTTATGCATTACTTCCTTGGCTTAGAAGTCTTGCAGAAACTAGATGAGATGATTCTAAGTCAAGGGAAGTACACCATTGATATACTTAAGAGATTTGGCATGATGGATTGCAAATCCATGTCTACACCTATGGAGACCAACTTACATAAGTTGAAGGAGGCTGCAGCTAATTCAGACTTGGTGGATCCTACATTGTACAGACGGAGGAATTTGAGGTGCAAGCCCTTGTTAATGCATTTTTCTCTGAGACGGAGAAATTTGAGGTGCAAGGCCTTGTTAATGCATTTTCCTCTGAGACGGAGGAATTTGAGGTGAAAGCCCTTGTTTCCACCCTCTGAGCTCGAGTCATGGTGGATGTCATGTGTGAGACTCCATGACACATTTTGTACTTGTGGATGTCACGTTGAGGTGACAACATCACGCAAGTGATGAACACTTGTACACACCATAGTATGGTTGTAGCCATTATGGTTGATATCGTGTTGAGGCGATATCTAACATCATGTTGAGGTGATTTGTTTTGAGCAGCTGGAAGTATTCTCTCTAGCTGAGAGGGAGTGTTAATGATAAACAGCTTCGAGATTTGATATTCCAGCGTGATAAATTAAATGATAGCCTTTAGGCTATTTAATTTATATAGCTCGAATTTATTAAAGAAATAAAGACACGTCTTCATCCAAGGCCGACCTCCTTCAACATTGGCGCGATTTCATATGAGGATGACTTACTATTGATTGGTCACATTTATTAAGAGACATATATTCATTGCTTGGCCGACTTGCCTTATAGAAGGAGGTGTCTCTTGGATTTGTATATATAGGAGTTCTATTTATCATTTGCAATTATCAAGTTCGAATTATTTTCAGTCAAGTGCGAATTTCCTTAAGAGCAGGTTGCGTATCTATTCAAGGGCAGAATTAGAAGTGCAGATTATTATCAGTCATTGCATCTGTGTTAGGTGCTGAAGGATGGCCCTATAATTGGCCTCATTGTAAAGAGATTTGTTGTTGCCATTTATATATATAAGAGTGATCTTTGTTGCTGGGTTTTTCTCCCTCAAGAGGAGGGTTTTCCCAGGGTATCTGCTGTGTTATTGTCTGTTTTTAATTAATTTTCTGTGCATATAATCTGATCATTAAAATTTACACTCTTTTGAAAAATTCCTAATTTTAGGCCTAGAAAACAATATTATTCACTAAGAACTGATATTAGTAATATTAGGTAACAAGAAATTATGATAATATTCAAATTCATTCATAAAATATCTTAATATTTAGATCAATAAATCATAGCATCCTTAATATTTGAATCAACATATCATAGCATATTCCTTATAACAAATCATGTTGTGAATTCATTGGAAATGCTTGCAAACGACAATCTCAAGGCTGGTCGTCTATGTATTGCGAGAGCATGGAAGGTAGACTGCCCTTCCATCCCTTAGTCCACCTTGGAGGCTGGTCGTACACCTTGATCAAGCCCAAGAGCATGGATGGTTGGTCATCAATTCCACCTCTTGGCCCACAAGCATGGAAGGTTGGCCGTCCATTCCATATTTGGGTGGTGTACTTGATAAGAGCATGAAGGTTGGTCATCCTTCACATTTCATGAACTTGGAAGGTTGACTGTCCTTCCTATTTGCAAGACACTTCACAAATTCAAGATATGATTCCTCAAGGACTTTGCTAGATTATTTCTAAATAAATACCTCTTGATGAAATGATAAATTTATTCTTAAATGGCTGCCACCAATTATATTTCTGAATATTAATAATGGTTGTTCTCAATTTCTATTCCCAATTGATGTCTATATTTTTTTTCTTATTTCCCCTTTTTCCTCCTTGATGGATAGATGAGTGATGATTGCTTATTGAATGTCAATGAATTAATTTACCCTTTATATCCATTTCTTGAAGAGGTCACCACCCTTCACAATAAATGAGTCATCACCCTTCATTGCTGCCTTTTGAGAACAATCATTTATTTCTAAATTCATTCGTTGATTCATTCCAGTTTTATGATTTCTCACAAGGAAATGATCTCCCTTTTATATCTTATTATTGAGGGAGTCACAACCTTTCATATTTGAAGGAGTCGTTACCTTTCACATTAGGAGTCACAATCTTTCACATTAGAAGGAGTCGCATAATATTTATTCTTGATTGATTGAATGAAGTTATTTCTCCCCTTCTCAAATGAAATGCACTCCCTCTTATATCTTCAAGTTTGAGGGTCACTTTTCTTCCTTATTTCTGCCTTTTTGGAAGAGTCACAACTATTCCCCTTAATCACTAGTGTCAAACCCTTTTAGTTTAATTTTAATTAAATATACCTTTAATTCAAGGAAATCGCTGCCCTTGTTTATTCTTATAATCTTAATTGACCCCCTTATTAGAATCATTGTCCATGTTTAAGTGTTGTGGCTTGTTTCTTTCTTTGACAGGGGCATGATAGTTTGATGTTAAGGACATTAACATGGAATGCTTAAGAGATGTGCTTCTTTTTTCTCTGTATTCCACACTACTATCGTTTGCCTTAGGCTCGTAGTAATGCTTTCCATGTATATAAATCCAAAGACACAATTTAGTGGGAAATATTAGACAATATCATAAATACTAAGTATGGCTTCTATCTTATTTTTTTAACATATATGAACCTTACATGAGTACTTGCTAGAAGTAAATATAGAAAGCCAAACTAAACTGAAATGAAACTCTATTGGTTTGATATCAACCTAAAGAGGTTTGTTTTATAGAAATTCTTGTGATCTTGACTATTCAAAAGAATTTTGACATTGCAATTGTCAACAATAATACCAAGGTGGTTGTTTAGATTATCAAGGTTAGGTTGGGACAAATTTCATTTTCAGATGCTAACAAAGTGTGATCATTTGGAGCTTCAATTTGACATTGGCCATCAAGTTTTAATGACAAGCGGGTAGGGTAGTGACAATTGTATAATCAAGTGGGAAGCATTTGTATATACATAACAATATATAGACAGTGTGGAATCAGAAGTAGAATGGAAATATCTTGAAGATAAAAATCAGCCTGTAATGCTGAAAAAAATGAATTGTACCAGTATTTTATATCAAAATGAAGGATTTTTTTGGTTATATTTAAATTTCCTATATATTCTATTGGCTTAATGCTTTGTTAATTGGTGAAACTCATTGCTTAAATGCATGCTCTAAACTTGTTAGGGAATTACATTCCATTTAGGATCATCATATGCATGGAGGTTTCAGAAGGCTTGCAAGGAGTACAATAGTAGTACATGAATGCTTTAGACATAGAGAGTGTAGCATTCTATGCATGTTAAGTAGGTATCAAGCAAACTAATACATGCCTTGAGAGAAGTCATGCCCTAGTCTTGCGGGCTTATCTTAATCCCTCCCGAAGCAGGGCTCATATATTTTCTCATTAACGGTCCAAATAGATTTCAACAACTGCCCCATTGAAAGGGAATGTTCCTCGTGCTTTGATTTTCCATTGAAACTTGTACCTATAATCTCTCTAATTCTCAACTCAAAGTCCATCAATGTTTTTAACTCCATCATCCACTTATACGCAAAATCAAGGAAAATTTGCTTGAATAATAATGGCTGAAATTGTGGCTCATATAGTTGCTCCCTTCATTTGTACTAGTAGCTCTTTATTATCCAATGGAAAAATATTTAACAATCTCTTTACTCTTTTACAAATATGCTAAAATAGTTATCAATGAGAACATTCAATATCGTTTATGATCTTTTGAGATTTAAGATTCTGTTACAAAAGCATTTTCTATTACTCTATCTTGACCTATTTGATTCAAAACCTATTAAGTTGAACTTTGCAATTGCTTCCTTTGTCATACAATTTCCCTTTCACACTCTTCTTTTAGTTCTCTTTGACATTGTTCTAGAAATTGCAAGTATTGTTAAATCACAAATATGAACTAGTTGATACCCGTTTTGTAATTTATGATGTTTGCTTTGCAAAGGAAAACTATCTTTTTAATGACTTTCTTGAGCTTGAGGATTTTGAGATCCTAGAGGCCAACTTGGATAGTCATGAGGTTGAATGACTTAGGAGAGGCTCTGAACCAGGAGCTTCATCATTAGGATTTCGAACCTTCTAGCTCTATTTGGAACTTTGTGCTTAGTTGATAGGTTGACTTTGTACAAACTATATTGTAATTGACATTTTGTCAACTGTTACCATCTAGTTATTACTTATGCACTATGAAGTATGCTTTGTGCAATGCAATGTAATTAGCAATATGAATATAAACAACGAAATCCTATTTTCTACAATTCATGGGTTGAACTCTCTATTTTATTTGCTCTCTATATCTCTATGCTATGGAAATGCCCTTAAATTTATAAAAAATATTTCTTTTTTTTCTACAATTTTTTGTGTTTCTTTAAATCCGATTTTTTCTTGATTTTTTCAAAAATCTTGTACTTTTGGTTTGCCGATTTTTTCTGTAATGTCCCTTATTTTGGCACAAGAAAAAAAAGTAACATTAAGAGGAAGAATTAAATAATATCTTGAAGTTAAGTTATTAAATAGATAAAATAATTATGAAACGAAGGAGTTTTGATCAGGATGACTAATCTTTTATTCTGGCCTTATCGGGATGAATATCTCTATTTGGGCAAATAACTGCAAATGCATAGCCGTCAGATAAATGTGCAAACATTACTTTGAGGATACTCAAAGACTTTGTTATTGGCTTAATTCTGTGGTCAAGACACATACGAACAAATATATTGTGAGCTGTTGGGAAAAGACAAGACACAACAGTCTCAATGAAAGAAACAGAGGAATTAAAGGTGTGGTCAATATTGGAATCCATGTGGAGTCTCCATGAAGTTGATTGAGGTTATGTGCTCTTTCAAAGACTGTCGTGCTTTTCCTATGAGGCCTTCAATCTCACGGGCTGCCACGAATAAAGAAACTAAAGAATAATTACAACATGAGACATGCATGTGATAGTGGCCAAAATGCTTTAAATGATCAATATGAAGATGAAGACAAAATTCACTATATTGCCATTGTTGTGCTGGATGGTGTTGGTCAAGTACAGATACGAGTGAAGTTATTCAAGAACATCCAAATCCAATAGAAGGCACCAATTTATAATATGCGATATGGCTTCACTCAAATGAACGAAGGCTTATGATCAGGCTATGGCTAAGGAATACTTGTCTATATTCTGGACGTTGCTTTTGGTCAAAGGAAGTGCTACATCCTTGGCGCTCAGTGTTAACTATTACAAGAAGCATTATATCGGGAGAATAAATACATGTTGCCTCCCATATTGGGTGTACAAAGACGAATGTAGGAAGCATGTCAGGAGAATCAGAGGATGCATAAGCATCGATAAGGTGAAGACAACGAATGAGCAATGGTAAAAACCATCGATTTCAAGGAATAACAAGTAATTAAACAAGAATTAATATTGAAGATTCAAGACAAGAAGACAACTATAATGCGATTACTAATAAAGTTAGTGGTGATAACCAAGAGCTGCGTTTAGCTGGAAATAA
>VDFB02264974.1:0-25014 GCA_007258455.2 Sequoia sempervirens
CACATCCACTCTCACTCCCACATCCATTCTCCTCAAGCCTAGGGTTGGGGGTTGTGAGCCTACCTCTCCTTTGGATTCCTATTATGGAAACTTGTAAACATCGTTTAAGTTGGAGTGCCTAATTTATCATCGTATATCATTTCATGGGTGGTAAACAATAGGGTACCTTATAGTACGCTCTCTACTTTGTAGGCACTGACATGTTCATTGAATCATATATTGTCTTTGATGATAAATATATCATATGCTTATGTTATCAAGTTGGATAATTTATTTTGTCTCTTGTTCACATATGAAATAACCATTTAACTGAGGTAATTGTCCGATCTCATGTTTCGAAGAATTCGTCTGAACAGAATGTAAGATCATTGTTGTCACTGATGGTGAACATATTTTGAGACTTGGAGATCTTGGATGCTAAGAAAATCTCACACAAATAGCTTGATTTTTCATGCGTTAATATTTTCACCATATGGACTATAAAGGGCACATTTTATAATTTCTTTTCACCATATGGACTATAAAGGGCACATTTTATAATTTCTTTATTTCCATGTTTCTTTTCTTTCCAACTTTTTACATTTGTTTTTCTTAACTATGTTAACTATTGGAGTTTGTGGTTTTTCATTTCAAATGTTTGTTATGAATAATTATTATGAAGGAATAGGAATTCTTGTTGGAAAACTTGTTCTTTATACAAAATTTCCACCATATATAGACTATAAAGGGGCACATTTGTAATTTCTTTATTTTCATGTTTCTTTTCTTTCCAACATGTTACATTTGTTTTCTTCTTTGTGTTAACTATTGGAATTTGTGATTTTTCATCTAACATGTTTTGTTATGAATAATTATTATGAAGGAATAGGAATTCTTGTTGGAAAACTTGTTCTTTATACAAAATTTGGGTAGTTCATCCTTTAGAGGTATTCAGTCTTGGTAATAATAGATCTTATTTTGGAGCATTTATATTATTTGAGGATGTTATCCATTTATATTATTGATTAGTGATTAATAATATTAAATGATTGTAGCTTTCAGTTGAATAAAACTTGAATAAAAATATTATTAAATTTTGTATCACACTAATTCATTTTTTGTTAAATGGATTATAGCTATTAAGATATCATATAAAGGTATCAATAGTTTTCCCTTTTCTTATGTATGTTTCAAAAGGTTGCACTAACTTTTGGAGTAAAATAAATTTTGGATCATGGGGATCTGAATTATGTTACATGATAGTCATATATGACACTGAGTTTGGTTTGACAACTTGAATGTGAGCAATGCTTTCTAGTAACTATTTATGTTGGGACCATCAATGAAACATTGTTGAATGATGAATTCTACATAGGACTTAGGCAAAGACATGTTATAAGCCAAGTTTTATTCTTGACTAGAAAATCATTTCATATTTACTTTTGTTATATGGCCCAAGATTACATAGCACTTGTACTTTCTAATTATATATTATGTGCTCATTGAATATGGGGATCTTATCAATGAGCTCATGCTTGCTTTCAAACAATCTTATGGAGAGAAAGTTATTATCTGGGTTAGGAGGAGTTAGGCTCCTTTCAATTGAAATGAATCTCAAACTTAAGATTTTTTTTTCAAATTAGATTAAGAATATGGTCTAATTTTTATTGTAGAATTTTCCCTACAACAACTAATAATGAATTCCCAACACTATTTTTTCACAATACTTTTATATTCACTTAGAACATAATATACAATGTTTACTTGTTAGAAGAAATAATATATGTATAATATTTGTTAATCAATTCATTACAAACCTTAGAGCATTAATTCATATTATGTTATTTATAGCTTTAACTTACAAGATCTTAAGGAAACTAAAAAAATAATACTCTTGTGATAGTTTGAAGTCTTTCCTAATCACAATGCCTTTACTTTGTTGGAAAAGTACTCTTCAACTCACCTTTTCTTGAATGATGATATTCAAGTATGCCTATATGATGACCAAGACATTTTGGCTCTCTCTATATATCTCATTGGAATGTCTCTTAAATTTTAGGAGAAATATGCCCATAAAACTTAATTATTAATCCATTTACTTCACTAATTGATGCTCCATGGTTTGATACAACACTTTTTATTCTAGTTTTTCTTAGCCATGATAAATGAAAGTAGCTAATTAATTCAAACTCAAAAATTAAAATATTAGAATTTGCAATTCATGACCTATTAATAAGGCCCCAATAGAATGTATTATTGAAGACCATTCCAATGTGTTATAGTGGAAAAGACCAATGTGCATGGAAAATTGCTTCCAATTAATTCTCAACATGATTATGGTCTAGCAAGTATTGTCATGTGAATCTCATTTTAAAGCTATGAAAACCTTATTGTTCATCATGCTAAGTTTCTTGATGTTGTCATTTTGAAAAATAAATAAGTATAACGAAGTTATATTCTCTTGCAACTAGAATGAATTGGTCCTCTATCATATTTTAGTATTTGTTTCGCTTGGAAATAATTTTCATTTTCATGTTTCGAAATCAAGACATTTCTTTGCAACTTAGAAATTATTAATTTGTAATTATATTTTATTCTTTTCTATCCTTTTTTGAAAAAAAATTACTATGAAAAAATGCACAAGCATCGATAGGTATTGCAAAGCTTATTGAATTAGAAATAGCCAAATAGGTATTGTAGGATAGCTAAATTTAATAGATTTTCTTATTATGTCATTTCATTGTCACACTCGTGTTTGAATGACCATTTTTTTTTTTTGTATCTACAAACATATAGTACTTATTTTCAAGGAAAATTCTCTTTGAATGAAGTACTTGTCTTCTTGTATTGAAACCATTAAACCATCTACCAACAAAGATGAATTATTAGAGAGTGAAACACTAATTTTACATTGTCTTTTCAAGATCATAGTGGCTCATTGTGAATCTCAAAATGGAGTCTCTTCAATACTTTAAAAGTCATAGACACTTAACATGAATCTTGTAAAAGATTACTAAATATTGTGGAGATTGAACTTGATTACTTTTTTAACCTTAAATATCTCTAAACATATAATACTAATTATATAATATTAAAATACATTTGAATTTTATCTTTAATTTCCTAAAAACCTGTCTCTTGAATCTCCTATAAATGAAACTGCTAGCTTAAATCTTAAATAAAAGTTAATAGCATACGCGGCTAGGAAAGAGTGTACGATTTTCTGAAGTCTCTTACCTAAATTTAGAAAAAGACGAGAAACATCTTCAAATTTCGGGTAGATTTTGACTCCGCTTCGATAATCGCTGACCCGTTCAACATCGCGTCAAGCCGGCCTTTTTTGAACAAATTCTTCAAAGAAAGTTCTACACAATTGTACAGCGATTTCAAAATTTGTAGCCATATAATCCGCTAGTATTCTTGCCAAAGGCGACACAATTGTTTCTGAAAGCTTTGATCTGTAATTAGGGCTATAAACTATTTTGCCCTTCTGTAGCGTGTAAATTGAGGGAGAAAACGAACACAGCATGGCAACGTTCGCAATGCCTCTGATGGCGGTCGCAACAGCTGCAGCTGCGGCCGTGGGAGCTTACCGCCACATCTATCCCAATGTAACACCAATACCTTATTATTGTTTTTATTATTTTCTTTTTCACTTTGATTGTTCTTCTGTTTTCTCACAGAATTATGATTCTGGTTTGCAGAGTCTTGAAATTCGACAGCATAATAAGGGAGAAGCAAAGGAATTAGGCGCAGACGAAAAGAGGCCATCAAGAAAGCACAGCGGAGGACTGGTTTTTGCTCCAGAATTTGATGGTTTACATTGCTATGAAAATTTAATTTCTGGTTGAATCAATTTTTAAGCTTTCTCCATGAGGAGGCCTTCGATTCATCCATTCATTATTCTTTTCCCAGCGATTCTTCCGTTGGTTGTACATCAAACTATTTTATTCAATCACTGAACTGAACTGTAACATGTATATTCGAATCAATTTTTAATTCAATAGTACTTTGCCCTACATTTGTTTTACTTCTTAATCTCCCCTCTTTCGTGTTTGTTAATTTATGTAGCTTGGACAGGTGTCTCCATTGTCTAGAAGTGTCATTTAATTATTTAATTATTTTCTAGAAACCTCCAGAAAAGGGCTGAGTTGTCTAGATAATTATGTAATTAAATAAATTGATTCTCCTAGAGACTTCTAGAATCCAGTTAGTTAGGGTTTTTAGAGTCTATTTAATCTTAGCCATTGATTGAGATTAAATCATGGCCATTGGTTTTCCAATGAGAAAAGTATAAAAGGGGATCAATGGGCAATTGGAGAACACAACAACAAGTAGACTTGCAGTGATAGCAAGTAGAATTGCAGTGAGAGCAAATAGTCTTGCGGTGTTAGCAAGGGCGCAGTGATAGCGTTGGGGATAGCAGCTGTGGAATTTCAGCAGGAGAAATTGAGGGAAGAATTTCCGGAGAAGAATATTGCCCGAACTCTGCCCGATGAGGCAAGCTTGGTGCATATTCCTTGTTTGCTAAAAGTTTAATATAATTCCTCATACTGCGGTAGTGGTTTTCCCTTCGGGGTTTCCACCCGGACAATTTGTCAAAATATTGTGTTCATTATTGTGAATGTTTTCTTTCTATTCTTGTATTGAGTTTTTATTGGTGAAGTTGCCGGTTGTGTTATTTTTTTCGATATTTCTTTGAGAATTAATTTTCAGGGAATCAAATAATCTATGTATTAGATAAGGAGTTAATAATTAGTAAGCGCAATAGGGTACTACATGGTATCGAGCTGATCTGAGAGGCGGAATAAGCTTCGGCGTGGGAAGAGGGGTTTATAAACCCGGTTCTACCTCTTCAAAATTGTTGTTTTCTTTTATCTTTTGAGATGGCCTCGGCGGGTTTAAGAATCGGGGCAATTGGATGGAGCCTCAGAATTTTGGTGTGGAAAGCCAAATTTCTTTGTTCTTTGGAGAAGAGAATGGGGATCAAGGAATATGTGACCAGTGTTGTACATGTACCTACAAATCCAGCACAGCTCTTAGCATATAAGAAGGAAGATGCCAAGGCGAGGAGGATGATTCTTGATGGTGTCAAGGATCATATTGTTCCACATGTCGCAGAGTTAGATACAGCGAAGAAGATGTGGGATGCCATTCTGAATCTGTACCAGAATGCTACCACTAACCGGAAGCTGATTCTCAGAGAAAAGTTGAGGACTACTCGGATGAACAAGGGAGAGGACGTGACAAGTTACCTCACCAGACTCAGACTTGTCAAGGATGAGTTGGCTGCTGTTGGAGATAATCTAGGTGATGGCGAGCTAGTGCGGATAGCCCTAAATGGGTTTACTAAGCAGTGGGATGTCTTTGTTCAAGTTATTAATGGACGAGACACCTTGCCAAGTTGGGATCGACTTTGGAGTGACTTCACTCAAGAGGAGCTTAGACTAAGTCTTGTCAGTAGGACCAGTAGAAAGAGTTAGCAAAGTGAGGCAGAACAGGAGAACGTTGCCCTTGCAGGAAAAGGGAAAGCAAAGAAGGGGTCTAGTAAAGGATCAAATCCACAAGGTGAGAAGAAGAAGAAGGACCTATCTAAAGTCAAGTGCTATGGCTGTCACGAGTTTGGCCACTATGTCAGCGATTGCCCGCAAAGGAAGAAAGACAAGAAGCAGACAGCAGCTTCAGCAAGTGCAGATGAGCTCTCTAGTAGAATGGAGGATGAGTTCGCTCTCATAGCTTGTATGGCTAGCTCAACCTCACAGGGTGTTTGGTATATAGATAGTGGGGCGTCATTTCATATGACAGGAGTTAGAGAGTACTTCTCCAGCTATAAGGAGGAGGACATCAGAATGCAGATTTTTATGGGGAACATGTCCAAGCTCAATCCAGTTGAGAAAGGGACTGTTCTATTTCAGAGGGAGAATGGTAAGCGGATTCCCATTCATGATGTGTTGCATGTGCCAGGCTTAGGTATGAATTTGATTTCCATATCTGTCATTCAGGATAAAGGTTATAATGTACTCTTTAGAGGGGCAAGTGTGTTAATTAAGCACAAGGATTGGAAATCACCCATAGCTATTGGAGTTAGGCGGCCGGCTTCTGAGGTTCGCGGTTTGATACTCATAAAGGCAGCGATGAGCAGCGATCAAGAGAGCTATGGCATAGGAGGGATGGAGCCATAGCATCATGGAGCACTTAAATTGTAGGTGAGGCGGTGGCAGTGTTCACGGTGGAAACCTGAGCATGATGATGTATGTAAAGGGATGTGTGTTGGGGAAGTTTGCAGCAACACCAGGAGTGACACTAGATCAAGGGTGTTCTTGTTCGTACATTCGGTGCCTTAAGTAATGGACCAATGTCGGCCGAAGTCTCTCAGGAGGATATAGAGTACTTTGTTACTTTTATTGAAATTTCTCGGGGAAAGTATATAGCGAAGACCAAGGATGGGGTTCGATGCGGCTTCAAGTTCAAAGCTCTTGTGGAGGTGTTAAGCGAGGGGAGGAAGATAAAGGTTCTTCGGTCGGACAAAGAAATGGAGGCAGAAGTACAAAGGAAAGAGTTCGAGGGTTACGTACCGAAGGAATCAAAAGAGAGTGGGCGTTTCATACAACCCACAACAGAATGGGGTTGCTGAGAGGAAGAATTGGTCTATATCAGAGGCGGCAAGGGCTATGCTGTATGACCAGGATATGCCACGTTACTTATGGGCAGAGGCATGCAGTACAGCAGTGTACATACAAAACAGGGTTCCACATAAGGTATTAGGCAAGATGACACCAGAGGAGGCGTTCTCAGGGAAGAAGCCAGATGTTAGCCACTTCAGGATATTTGGGAGTTTGGCATATTGTCACATTCCAGGTGCGACACGTTCCAAGTTAGATCAAACTGCAGAGAAGGGGTACTTTGTGGGGTACAGTGAAACCTCAAAGGCATATCGGATATTTATTCCAGGGACCAAGAGGACTATAGTTAGGCGTGATGTCAAGTTCATGGAGGACAAGGCATTTAGGAGGTCCAAAGATTTGCCAGCAGATGATCAGAGTGAGCAGTTAGTGGAAGCTCCAAGGATCGTTCAACCAGATCAAGGACAGCGAAGCTCGAGTACAGTTACTAGTACATGCACAAGCTCAGGTGCTGAGAATTCGCAGAGTATGGAGCAGTAGATGCAGCAGATCCAGCAGATGCATCAGGGTGATATGGAGGTTGATACTTCATCCTCTACAGTTGGTAGCAAGAACCAACAGTCACAAAGGGATACTCAGGAGTTTGTGAGAGCTCCTAGGATGAGTAGTAGACAGCGGAGACAACCAGCCAGGTATGATGACTATATGGCATTAGTTAGTCAGTTGGTAGATAGTGAACCTTCTAGCTATCAGGATTTACTTCACTAATTGATGCTCCATGGTTTGATACAACACTTTTTATTCTAGTTTTTCTTAGCCATGATAAATGAAAGTAGCTAATTAATTCAAACTCAAAAATTAAAATATTAGAATTTGCAATTCATGACCTATTAATAAGGCCCCAATAGAATGTATTATTGAAGACCATTCCAATGTGTTATAGTGGAAAAGACCAATGTGCATGGAAAATTGCTTCCAATTAATTCTCAACATGATTATGGTCTAGCAAGTATTGTCATGTGAATCTCATTTTAAAGCTATGAAAACCTTATTGTTCATCATGCTAAGTTTCTTGATGTTGTCATTTTGAAAAATAAATAAGTATAACGAAGTTATATTCTCTTGCAACTAGAATGAATTGGTCCTCTATCATATTTTAGTATTTGTTTCGCTTGGAAATAATTTTCATTTTCATGTTTCGAAATCAAGACATTTCTTTGCAACTTAGAAATTATTAATTTGTAATTATATTTTATTCTTTTCTATCCTTTTTTGAAAAAAAATTACTATGAAAAAATGCACAAGCATCGATAGGTATTGCAAAGCTTATTGAATTAGAAATAGCCAAATAGGTATTGTAGGATAGCTAAATTTAATAGATTTTCTTATTATGTCATTTCATTGTCACACTCGTGTTTGAATGACCATTTTTTTTTTTTGTATCTACAAACATATAGTACTTATTTTCAAGGAAAATTCTCTTTGAATGAAGTACTTGTCTTCTTGTATTGAAACCATTAAACCATCTACCAACAAAGATGAATTATTAGAGAGTGAAACACTAATTTTACATTGTCTTTTCGACATCATAGTGGCTCATTGTGAATCTCAAAATAGAGTCTCTTCAATACTTTAAAAGTCATAGACACTTAGCATGAATCTTGTAAAAGATTACTAAATATTATGGAGATTAAACTTGATTACTTTTTTAACCTTCTCTAAACATATAATACTAATTATATAATATTAAAATACATTTGAATTTTATCTTTAATTCCCTAAAAACGTGTCTCCTGAACCTCCTATAAATGAAACTGCTAGTTTAAATCTTAAATAAAAAATAACATACGCGGCTAGGAAAGTGTGTACGATTCTCTGAAGTCTTACCTAAATTTAGAAAAAGACGAGAAACATCTTCAAATTTCGTGTAGATTTTGACCACGCTTCGATAATCCCTGACCCCTTCAACATCGCGTCAAGCCGACCTTTTTTGAACAAATTGTTCACCGAAAGTTCTACACAATTGCACAGCGATTTCAGAATTTTTGTAGCTATATAATCCGCTAGTATTCTTGCCAAAGGCGACACGATTGTTTCTCAAAGCTTTCATCTGTAATTAGGGTTATAAACTATTTTGCCCCTCTGTAGCGTGTAAATTGAGGGAATAAACGAACACAGGATGGCAACGTTTGCAACGCCTCTGATGGCAGTCGCAACAGCTGCAGCTGCAGCTGCGGCAGTGGGAGCTTACCGCCACATCCATCCCAATGTAACACCAATACCTAATTATTGCTTTTATTATTTTCTTTTTCACTTTGATTGTTCTTCTGTTTTCTGACAGAATTATGATTCTGGTTTGCAGAGTTTTGAAATTCCACAGCATCATAAGGGAGAAGCAAAGGAATTGGGCGCAGACGAAAAGAGGCCTTCAAGAAAGCGCAGCGGAGGACTGGTTTTTGCTCCCGAATTTGATGGTTTACATTGCTATGAAAATTTTATTTCTGGTTGAATCACTTTTTAAGCTTTCTCCATGAGGACGCCTTCGATTCATCCATTCATTATTCATTTCCCAGCGATTCTTCCGTTGGTTGTACATCAGACTATTTTATTCAATCACTGAACTGTAACATGTATAATCGAATCAATTTTTAATTCAATAGTACTTTGCCCTACATTTGTTTTACTTTCTTAATCTCCCGTGTTTAATCTCCCCTGTTTCGTGTTCCGTTCCAAAGTTTATTTATATTGATAATCAATGTTATTAGGTACGTATTATGCGAAGACAACGAATACACGACACGAATCATGATCGTAATCTGAGGAGTATGGCAATAAGACATAAAAACCCTCGAATCCCCTTTGTTTGACCCGACGATTGAATGGTGATCACTTCACCCAATCTTCATTGAACGGTACGGTGGATGCAGGGGTATAAAATATCTTCTACATAAATTTTCTTATACTAAAAGATAAATTAAAATGTAATTAATTGAGTAGATAAATTAAAATGTAATTTTGAAAAGTAAATGTAATGGATTGATATTTACTTTGAAAAATAAGTATGGAGATTAATGTTTATATTTTGGACTTCTAAGGATATATTTGAGTCTTTAAAGAACCAATCTAAATGTCACACCAGTGATATATAATACAAAATTTAATAGTGGTTTATGAGAATGATTTGACAAAAGATAGTAATAATCTCTTTGCTTTCGGCTTTTCTTATTTTAAATTGATAAGATATTTTATATTTAAAGATTAATAGTAAAATGTGATGATAAGATTAATGTTTGTTTCAACTTTAAATTGATAAAATATTTTATATTTAAATATTATTATAACTTTCATAGATTAACAATTAAATAATTTCTTAGAAAAATATCTCTACTAGCACTTCACCTAAAGAAGGTTCAAAGATTATGCCGATATAAAACTATATGTATATTAATATGTTAGAGAGTAAGTGTTTGTGCATGGATGCATGCAAACTTAGACAAATCTAGATTTTTTCCTTAAAGAAATTGAGTATTATCTGATTATTAATCAATAGCTTAAACTTGTTTTCCATGACTCAACAGTAATTTGCAAACGTGAGACTTGTTTCAAGCCCAATCACAATATACATAACCTATCCACTAATAAATGTATTGTCTAAAATTATCGCAAATGATTAAACAACACCATAACATTATTTTTTTTTTTAAAAGAGGGTAAAAATTTATCAATCGTAAAAGACAGAGGAAGAACCCCAACAAAAGCACCAAAACAACCCCAAATTAAGATACACCTAAGAAGCACCTCATATCTTCCATAACCAAATCTTCAAGAACCAAAGCCAAATCTTCAAGGAGGTTGTCCCAATCCACCACATTCCAAGTCCTCATCTGCTCAGAATCCCACCTAGCCAAGCCATCAGCCACCTTATTCCACTCCTAAGGGACATGACAAAAACAACAGATTCTAAGGTAGTGCCCAAAGCAACAATTTGCTTGACCACCACCGCCAACCGCCAATTCACCTCCTCAAACCGCCTCTTATTTAAAAGGTCAATAACAACCTGAGAGTCTGATTCACAAACAATCCTTCTCCATCCCAGAGCACAAGCTCATTCCAAAGCCAGGAGAATGGTAGTGGCCTCCATGAGGTTATTAGTATGCTAACCTCTATAAATAGAGAAGAGAAACACCACCACTCCTGAGCCATCTCTACCAATGCCACCAACACCAGCATGCCCAGGATTTCCTCTAGAAGAGCTATCAGTATTAATTTTCAACTCCCTAGAGAACAAAGACGCAGCCCGACTAATCCTCCCTCCTCACGATGGCTTAATAGTCCTCATACCCTTTTCCTCAGGGATAGCCCCAGCACTGAAATCTAAAATCAAGATCCACAAGAATGGACAAATCGTGACTTAGTCAGCTAAAGTTTCCTAAAGACTCTGCACCAACCAAAGCCAACAAGCAGCCTTTCTATCCAAAAAAATTCTTTGATTGTGTTCCAACCAAATATGCCAAATTATTAGACTAGGGCCAATAACCTAAGCAATTAAAAGAAAAGAAGTCCTAACCGAAGGAGACCCTTGACTTTCCCAAAATTCCTTCAAAGAGAAAACATGTCTACACGGCATACGCCATAGGTTCCACCAAAAGTGCCAAATGGCTTTCGCAAAGGAGCACTGAAAGAAAAGATGAGAAATACACTCTTCATGTCCAACACACATAACACACATAGAAGTTTCCTGGAAACCATGCTTGCAGAGATTTTCCCAGGTAAGACATTTTCCTTGCACCACTAACTAAGAGAAGAAATTGCACTTAGGCCATGCAAACTTATTCAAAACCTTCTTCCACCAAGAGATCTCAGTACTCCCAAATAACTGCTTATCAAGGACAACATAACCTGAAGCAACAGAGAATCTTCCTTTTGGATCAGAGTCCCAAGCCAACACATCACGCCTAGAGAGGGAACTACAAGCACGTCTAGACTAAATCCCTACAAGCTCCTGACGGTCCTCAACTGAGCCATCAAGAGGCCATTCCCTAGGGTCCTTCCACCTGAAAATAGTAGCCTACCCCAATGTTTGATGAGTTTTAAAATCAGCCACGTGACAAAAACCAGCATCAGTGAAGTGTTGACACAAATTTTGCAAATGACGATGTGAAGCCAAAATGGGAGGATATCCATCCCAAGAATAATGCCAGAAAAGAGCTTCCTTACCTCATTACAAAAACTGCACAAAACCTCGCTTGACCAATTATAATCTTTATGCACCAACCATAGAGCCTTTCCCTTTCAGTTTAGCAAGAGCTAGACAAGACTTGACCAATACCAAGAAGATACTTTGAGGTAAGGATTTTAGCCCACAATTGATTTTGCTGAGAGCACCACCGCCAATACAATTTCACAACTAGAGCTTTCCCATTCAAGTCTGTCTTGTGTAGCCCCAACCCACCTTCCTGCTTCGGTCTACAAATGACATCCCATTTAACCAAGCTTCACTTTCTATGAAGAAGATTGCCTGTCCAAAGGAATTGCCTAGACAATTTTTCAAAATCTTTGATAAAACTAGAAGGTGTTGAGGACAAAGCATCCATAGGCAGAGTCAAAATGCACAGATTTTAAAGGAAGTCATCACCACAGTAAGAGCCATCCGTAAGTCCAAGACCATTGATTCCCGAAATTTTGTCTCAAAATCCCCTTCCAAAACAATTTAGGAAGCGAGCGAATTGCAAGCGGGATGCCAAGATAAACAAAAGGAAGAGTATCAATCTAGAAACAAAGAATACCAGTGATCCTCCTTTGAATAATCTTTGGAGTATTAAAGAAATAAATAAAGGACTTCCCTTCATTGATTCATTGACCTGAAGCAGCCAAGTAACAATCTAGAGTGCTATGCCATTTGACAGCTTCCTCAACCTTGGCATGGCCCATGAGAGTAGTATCATCTACAAACTGCAGATGAGACTGAGAGGGAATGTTATTTCCCCAGCTCCACCCCTGTATCAAGCCACACTCCATGTGAGATCTTATAAACCTCCCAAGGCCTTCCACAAGCAAAATGAACAAATAGGGAGACAAGGGATCTCTTTGTCTAAGCCGCCTAGAAGCCTTGAACAACTCAGAGGGTTCACCATTAACCAACACAGAGAAGGAAGATGAAGTGACACAACTCTTGACCCACTCAATCCAATCACTAGCAAAACCAAATTCTTCCAGAAGCTTGAACAAGAAGGCCCATTTAACACGATCATAAGCTTTAGCCATGTCCAACTTGATGAACATGGCTTTCTCTTTAGAGCTCACCATAGAATGAATGGTCTCGGCAGCAATAATGACACCATCCAAAATTTTTCTACCAACAACAAAACCCCCTTGTTCTTCTGAGATTAGTCTGCCTAACCAAGGTTTCAGCTGCTCAGCAATCAGCTTTGTAATAAGTTTATACACCACATTACACAAAGCAATGGGCCTAAAATTATCCAAAGCATTATCCCCCACCTTCTTTGGTATGAGGGTTTAAAAAGTAGCATTCATAGATCTCAACATTTGTTTGTTCAATAGAGATTCTTGAACAACCGCCAGAAGGTCCAATTTAATCACTTCCCAAAACTCTTGGAAGAATTCAACCAGAAACCCATCAGGCCCTGGGGCTTTTCCTCTTTTCATCTGAAAAACAACTGCTTCAAGCTCAGATAAAGGGATAAGATGAAGCAAAGATTCCTTCATTTCTCTAGTAACCAAATTTGGTATGGTACCTAGGATCAAAGCTTCATCCTCCTCCGCAGGAGGGGAGTCCTTAGACAACAACACAGAGAAGAAATGGGTAGACTCAGCAGAAATAGATGCGGAAGATGAAAAAGTCTCTCCATTCTCTGACACTAAAGAGGAAATAACATTACCTTGCTTTCTGTCCTTCACAGAGTTGTGGAAGAAGGAAGTATTAATGTATCCAGCTTGGAGCCACTCAATTCTGGATTTTTGTTTCCAAAAAATCTCCTCCCTTAAGTTCCATTCTTCAACATCCTTCACCGCGGCAACTTCAAGCAAACCAAGCTCCTATGTGAAGCCTTGGTCCCAAATCTGCCGGGTAATTGAATTCAACTGAGACTAAGCATTTTTCTTTTCTTGGAAGAGATTACCAAAGTGCTGCCTATTCCAATGCTTCAACTTATACTTCACAAACTGGAGCTGCTTCGAAAAGGAGTACATAGCAGTCCCATGTGTCGGCTTCCCAAAACTCCACCATCCAAGAACTAAGTCATGAAGAGAATCATCCCTGAGCCACATAAGCTGAAACTTAAAAGACTAGTTTATACCTTGTCGGGGTAATGCAACAGTAAGTTTGATTGGCCAATGATCTAAACCCCTACCATCCAAAATCTCAGAGCTAGTCACCCACCTATCCCCCATCCAAAAATTGGAAACCAGGAATCTATCTAATCTTTCAGAAATAGCCACTTCCCCACATCTTCTATTACTCTAGGTAAATAACCCATTACCCGGCTTGATGTCAACCAGGTTCAAAAGTGCAATATTATCCTTCAAGAGTGTCGAAGCAAAATCCAGACGGACATTACCACCCCTCTTCTCCTCTAAAGATGTGACGGCATTAAGATCTCCAGCCAGAATCCAAGGAAGGTAAGGATCCAAGGACCTCACATATCGCACATGATCCCACAACAAAACCTTACCCTGAGAGTCAGTCGGTGCATACAAGTTCGAGAAGAGAACTCTCTCCCCTGACTCAAGATGAGAAGCAACACAAGAAATCAAACCTCTACAAGAGAACCACCAAATAGGTCTAACTCTGCGTGGGTCCCACAAACAAGCCACCCCACCAGAATTACCAGATGCCCCAACACATTGGCATTGACCTCGACCCCAAATCTTAGAAGCCACTGCCAACATACTATCAACAAACAACTTAGTTTCCTGTAAGAAAACCACATCAGGAGAATGGGACCAAATCAAATCCCGAATAGCCTTTTGTCTAGGGATGCTATTCATACCCCGCACATTCCAAGAGAGCACAATCATCGAAGAGGCTGGGAGAAGTGAGTATCAATAGTCTTCACTGAACCTGACTCTACCAGCGTCTCACCAGTTAGCTTGACTTTTTCCTGATCCTTCTTTCTACCCACCTTAAGAGGTTTCTCAAGAGCCCCATTCTTGAAATTTTTTTGATGCAGACCTAAACCAAGGGGGTGAGACTTTTGTTTACCTAGATCAGAAGCACCTTGCATCTCAGGGAGAACTCCACCAATGTCAGCAGGCCCACCAGGCGCCTCCAACACCAAATCAATCATAGCCAAAGCAAGGTCTGGAGAAGATTCAACAGTAGCTATCTGAGCACCCTGTACTCCAATCTGAGTCAAATTTGGAGGCCCAGTAGACTGAACTCCAAGCACCTCCTCAACTAAAGAATTCCCTGATCTCTGTAGGACTTCTTGAAAACCCTCCTCTTGAACTAAATCCTCAAGAGCCTCAAACCTGTTGAGAGTCTCTTCCTCTTGCCTATCTTTAAATGATCTCTTTTGGCCTCGATTACGATTCCTAGTCTTAACCGGGATAAATCCCTCCTTATTAGCCCCCCTCCCTGCATGTGAGCTTTACCCTTATCTGCATTCAAAGAGGGTTGAGAAGAAGCATTACTTGTACCAAAAGCACCTGAAGCACGGGGACACCTCCGTTGGAGATGCCCATATTCATGACATACTCGACACCTGAAAGGTAGCATCTCGTAGTCTAACGGTTGAGTCCAGGAGCAAGATCCAAGAGTCATATCAATAGAATCTGGTAACGGCTTACTCAAATCAATTTCAACACAAACCCTAGCATAAGAAAAAATGCGCTTATTCAGAGTCTGTTGAGATGGACCAATAGGTCTTCCTAGCAACAACGCAATCGATTGCAGTATATCACTTCTCCAACATTCTAGTGGTAACCGAGGCAGACGAACCCAAACTGGGACTCTAGAAGGTAATTCCTCTGCTGAGTTAAAGCCAGCATGCCATGGTTTGATGAAAAGACCCACCTGATTATAGAAGTACGGACCACCTTCAAAAGCCCTGTTTCAGTCAGAAACACACAAGAAATCTACCATAAAGAAGTTATTTGCAGCCATTAGAATATCAAAGTCACCTTTCGGGTTCCATGTCTTACGAATCCAATTATCAAGAAATGCGAGAGAAACCCTCATCCCCAGGAACTTACAAATCAAAACATGGTTGCAATAGTATTCGATATCTTCAGCTACCGATTCTGATTGCACTACTAAAATTGGACGTTCTTGAGTCCTCTCCAAGCATCCATTCACCTTATGCAGTTTAAGGGCACCATTTTGAACCCCACCCGAACCAGAAGAATGTTGAGAAGGAATTTCAGCATTCACCCCAGCAGAAGCAAAATCAAGACCTGCCATATCTAAAGACACGTGGGCATCCATTTATAACAATATGAGGGCTCTGCAGCCCCCGCTCACCGTGCCAAAGGCAAAACAAGAGCTCAGAACGGAAGACTAACCCAAGAAGCAGCAATACAAGAGGGTGAAAGACGCGCCCCCTGCTACGCTACAATAATGAACATTATTAAATACCATCCATACATTTAAAATTATTAGACTTTTAACTTCATTAAAATTATAATTTAATATTTTTATTAAAAAAAAAAACATAAAACATAGAACATTTTTTCTTACCCATAAAGCGCCAAAACCTGATGGTTATAATTATAAAAGGATTCTCATAAAAATAGTTTCCGTTTTTATATATTTTCTGTGCAAAAGAATAACAGTGATATAAACCTAAAATAATCCTCCATTCCTATCCTTCCAAGTAAGGTGCAATCACGCAATTCAGAAGAGTAGAACTGGATTCGAATTCTGTCCAGCCTATTAAAGTGAAAAAAAGAAAAACCTAACTACTATGCTTTATTGTTAGTCCATTGTGCAATAGTGGATTCCTGTTTTATTTTCATTAATTTGCCATGCAATTGTAGATTACTGCTCCAATTATAATTTGGGAACAGAACACCAAGAAACAGGGAGCAGACAAATTAAATCAAAGAATCAATTAAAATTTGATTTGCATATATTAGTCACAATTCAATGATTCAGTACAATAGTCTGTTATACAACCAACACATGACTCGTTGGGAAATAAAAGAATAATGAATGCATGAATGGCCGGCCTTCCCATGGAGAAGAATTCAAAAATTTCAACCAGAAATTATATTTTCATAGTAATGTAAACCGTCAAATTCAGGAGCAAACACTAGTCATGTGCTGCTCTTTCTTGGCACTCTCTTTTCATCCCTGCAAATTATATTTTCATAGTAATTTAAACCGTCAAACTCAGGAGCAAACACTAGTCCTCTGCTGCTCTTTCTTGGCACTCTCTTTTCATCCCTGCACAATTCCTTTGCTTCTTCATTATAACGCTGTGGAATTTCCAATCTCTGCAAACCAGAAGCACAATTTCGTTAGAAACATAAGAATAATCATAAAAAAACAAAAGAAAATATGCAAACCAGAAGCACAATTTCGTTAGAAACATAAGAATAATCATAAAAAACAAAAGAAAATAATAAAAGCAATAATAACTGTGAATGATAATAAGGATTTTGCTGTTACGTTTGGAAAGAGGCGACAGTAAGCTCCCACAGCCATAGCTCCAGCTCCAGCCGTTGCCGCCATCACCAAATTCACTGCAAACGGTGCCATTTCTCTTCTTATTTTCCCTCAATTCACACACCAATAAAGCACAGTATTTGAGAAACAATGATAGGTCCATTGGCAAGAATACCGGTATTTATAGACAAATTTTAGCTTATTATAGAAGGTTCTAGAACTTTGGGTGAAGTGAGAGTTGAGATTGTCGGCTTGATGAACGTTTGGACGGTGATCGAATAATGAAAAAGCTAAGCAGAACTTAAAGTGTTTTTTAACTGCCATAAATAGAAAACTGGCTTTTAACTACTCTGTCGACTCTTTGAATGACTTGAGTTAAACAAGAGTTAATCCTTCACGCTTCCTCCATCCAATTGTATGAGTCAAAACTGTTTTTCGGCATGCGAATTAAATCAAATTTTGTCAATTTTTTCCCCGTGTGAGAACTTTCTCGCGTGAGACAACTAGCACAAAATATAGCCTATCGGCTAAATTAAAAAATACCGTATTATATTAATTTAAAACTAGCACTTGCAGCGGGGGGAGCTGCAAGGAATACGCCGTTATTGGGCTGTCTTTGCACACATCATTGAAATCAACTGCAGTATTATATATGCTATTTTTCTGTGAGGTGTATACATAATCATGCAAATTGAAAGTGGAAATCAATGAGAGAATAAAAATGAGACTGCAATTGGAGCATTCATTTGAAAAAAGCAATTGGAACATTCATTTCAAACTTGGGTTCTCAAGGGAGGCATGATGCTAATGCTAGGAGAGTACTGCACTCTTTGCTGATCTCACAAGTGAA
The DNA here is from genome assembly GCA_007258455.2 of Sequoia sempervirens. NCBI lineage: Eukaryota > Viridiplantae > Streptophyta > Pinopsida > Cupressales > Cupressaceae > Sequoia > Sequoia sempervirens. The sequence goes on from VDFB02264974.1 coordinate 18,080, forward strand.
TTTGTGCTTCTTAGAAATTCAAGTGAATAATGAGATAGAAGATACTACATAATAGAAGGTTAAATTAAGTAATATTTTTTCATAAAATACTAAGAACTATAAGCACCCTAGAAATTAGAACATTAAAGTGATGGTTAAATTCTTATATATGTCCACCATTCCAGGATATATCATTTACCCATTAATAGAGATAGAAACATATTAACATCTACATGTGCTAAGAAAAAGTTACAATGTAGCAAATTTATACTTAAGAAATACAACAAAGCTATCCCAATTTCTAAAGAATTATATTCTCCTTAGACTTTAAATTCTCATTGTTCTTCATGGTATTATATAACTCTATGCATGAAAGCCTCTTTTTAAGATTTGTCACTTCAAGTGTACTTTATTCTAATTCTTCATTTTTTCCATTAGCTATGGCTCTTGCATCGCTCAGATTCTAGATCAATTTACAACCTTTTGATTTGAAAAAACCACTTACTCCTTAACATCAATGGTGCAGGAGCACCTAGGAAAGAGGAAACACTAATCATCAGCTAGGAAGTCTAGTATGAAGTTTTGTTTCGCAATGTACCTGAGGGTCATGTTGACCATCTAGATTGAATTAGAGGTTTATGAATATGTCTTTTTCTGTAGTGATTAGTAGGTTAAGGAGTGGAGAGGGAGAATGAGTTACAAACTCATTTTTACTTTGTTTTCTAATTTTTGGCAAAAGTTGAAAAACACGGTGCGTTTTACAACTTTGCCATCTTTATCACTTACATGACCGACCAAAGGAGCTTAACTTTTTTTGTAACCCATTTAAGGTATGCCTCAACCTGAGAGTTGGTTGGTTGCATTGGTATTGTAGTGTAGCTTTGTGAAGTTGAAGAAAAATAGTGGTTTTAGAGTGAATTTCTGATTTTATTCCAAAATAGAGCTTTAATGGTTTGAATATGTTATTGTTTCTTGCGTAGGATGCAGGGTACTGATATATTAAGCCTTGTGTGGTAGCCATTTAGCTTTCTAGTTCTGTTTCAAGCATTTTAGTAGATAGTTGTTTCTTTACACTTGTTGTTTTGTTAAGCTTGTCAATAGGAAATGGAGGTTTAGGTCACATTCCGACTCTACATAAACGTACAACCTTTTGGGAATTGTGCCTAGGCTCCATGTATGTAAATAGGTTAGGGTTAGGAGTCTGTAGGAGTCAAGGGATTAAAGAGAAAGTCTTCTCCTAGGTGAGCTTGACGGTGCCCGACTAGGAAAGAAAGTAGTGTTAAGCACTTAGTTTGCAGGGGTGACCTTTCCCTGTCAAGGCATGGTGTGGAGAGGTAGATAAAAGCCTTGCAAAGACTTGACATGAAGGAGGAGGCTTCATCAGACCTTGTGGAGGTTGAAATAAGCTGACAGGTTGTTGTGCAGTCAAGAAATGGCTTAAAAAGCCCTAAAATTGCTAAAATGTGGGTTATGCCTATGTACGGACAGTGAAGGTCCAAGTTCCCAAAAATATTTGAGAGGTGGGCATATGGACCAGGAAACCCTAGGAAAGATCCTATGTTCTTTGGGAAACTTTCAAGGTCTGACTTGTTTTCTCGGAGTTAGAGACCTAATTGGGGCTCTAGGGCTTGTAGCCCTTTTCAACCCTAAATGAGGGTTTGATGAAAGCGATGTGAAAGTGGAGTATGGTGAACCTACAAGAACCCTAGGAGGATGGTGTGAAGCTATTGGAGACACCTCTACACCCCTGCAAAGAGCTTACTGAGTGATGAGGTTAGATTAGCCTTTAAGGTAGATTAAGGGCTAAGGGAGAGTTGGAGGCAGTGCACCAAATTTGACTTGGTTGTTTGAATGGTGATGGTAGTGGGGTTGGCCAGGAGAACCAGGGGTACCTAGACATGTGAAGGGGCCTATAGGTCAAGGTGGTGAAGAAGAACACCAAGGAGGTCTTGCAAGCAAGACCTAGAGCAGGGAACTATGATTGTTTCCTTCAACCCCCTACCCCATCAATCAATCTTAGCTCTCATAATCTAGGAGGAAGCAAAGGAAGATTCATAATCCAGGGACCCATTAGCATAATACTACCTACTACTTCAACTTCAACTGGAAGATTCTAAATATTTTCTTTGAGCAATTGAAGCAATGTAGTCAATAATATATCTAAATAACAGCGAGAGATATCTTAGTGGTGCAGTTTGATTTTTGGTAGTTAGGAGTTTAAGATATTCAATATACAGGAGACTCATGAGCATACATATCATCTACCAACATGTTTAAATACAAGGTCTTCATAAATGCATCCAATGGAAAATGTGAAGAGAAAACAAGGAAAAAATTTGTAAGGCTAGTAAAGACATTATTCATAAAGGTCGTCTTGTATTAGAATAATGAGTAACAATCAAGAAATCATATTAGTAAAATCAAGTTTTATATTATTCATAAAGGTCATCCTGTATTAGAACAATGAGTAACAATCAAGAAATCATATTAGCAAATGCACTTCACCAAACTTTTCTACTTCGATCTGTCCAAGTTCACAAATAATAAGAAATTTGGAAATTATAAAAAAGAACAACTTTGCATTGTGCACAATAAAGGCAGAAAATTGACCAATTCAACAATCACATGGTATGTAGTATCCATTAATTTGGAAATGCAATCATCTAAAACATGGACACATTTTATACGAAAAATCAACATGCTCACAAGTAAAAGGAGACACAAGAATTTACACAGCCCGAGAATAAAGCTTTCTTGACTAACCAAAAACCAAGTTTGAGCACCTTACCCTTCAACTAAAGATACAAAGTAACCATTATAAAATATAAAGTCTTCTAAATTAAAGCCACAATCTATGCAAACTATCTTCCAAATGTTCTAAAAATAGGAATCACACCACCATTAGTCAAGTTCAAGCAACCAATTATCTATATTGATGTTTAGACTTTGTTCTTCTCATTGAATGGGTTGATCAATAATTTCATGCTATAATTATTTCGCTAAAAATATAGTCAATTTGGTGTGTCTATTATAGAAATTCAAGGTGGCACTTATGTTTTTCAATTGATGAAAATATAACATCATCTCAAATACTGGTGATTATAATGTAATATCTTGTGTTACTAGAATATAATTTTATGTGTTTGCATTGCCAAGGCTAACAGGCGAGAAACTCTAATAACCCTTCCATCTAATACATGGAGTATAGGTCTAGATTGGCCCTCTAAACAATAGGAGATGTTGGGAAATCAATGTGGATGTCCTGGGCTGCATGTTGGAAAAAAGTATCATGCAAAAATAGAAGCATTGGCATTACATTTTAGTAGGGCAAGAGGCACAACACATGAAATTGTGCTTGTGGATGGAAACTTCACAAAAATGGCAGCAATGTTTGCTTCTCAGAGGAAAAATTCTAACATCCCATGATCCACAACAAATCAATTGACATCTGAGGCAAGTTGAAACCAAGTAAAGTGCACTTGTCATTCTTGTCAAAACTAAATCTTGAATCAAAAATCTTTGAATGCTTTGACTCTTGGATCGAGCATTTCTTCAAGGAAACCCTAGATCTTTCCTCATGAATATCTTTCTCCTCCCCAATCTTGCTCTTTTTACCAAATCTCTTGCTCCAACCTGCTAATGTAGGGGTCATGTTTAGTCACTCATAATTTTTGGTTGATGTTTAATATTAAGTATTATTAACAATTATTGAATCACCATTACCTTAAATCATTGAAAAAAAATTATGTTTCTTGTTGAGGTCCCAATATTTGGAATTATCATATGGCACACAATTCAATTCAAGTGGCAACTACGAGATGCAATAATAGTTTTCAACTACGGCAGGGAGGGCCCTCTCCATCATAATGGCTACATATTTTATAGAAATGTTGAAATATGAAAATTATTTTTAGGTCTACCTTTAATCTCTACAACAAATCTCAGCAAGATTGATTGAAAAAAATGCAATTGGGGTTATTCAAAAAGTAAAGAATGTATTGTGGCCCATGCTTTGCATTGACTGCTTCTCTTTATAGCTCACTATTAGCTGACATGTTTACGTTTACCTTTGATCATTAAATAGGATTTGAAACATCAATAAAAAAAACATATGAAAATTTTTAAAAAAACAATCTTTACTTGAAGATCAACTATGAAAATTTGATATGGATGTGTACTATGGAAAAATATCTTCTAACAATGACATGAACAAAGATGAGTTGGACTTTGAATTCCTAGGCAATAAAAGTGAACAGTTGTATGCCCTGCAAACCAACATATATGCCAAAGGCGCAGTTGGGAGAGAGCAGTAGCATATTCTCTTGTTTGATCCAACTCAAGAATTTCACACCTATTCCATCCTTTGGAATTCTCATCAGATAGTGTATGTATTCCTTTAGTTACTTGTCTTTTAATGATTTTAATGTGACTTCATGTCTAAAATTGTTAGGCTTCTATAGGTTTTTTGTGGAGCAAATTCTAGTGAGAGTGCACAGGCACACCAAGGCTACTACCCATGTGTTACCTCAAGAGAAATGAATGTACATGTTTTAAAGCATTTAAAATGCAGAGGACTAGGCTACCAGAGTTGGATTGGAAAAAACAAACTGGGCAGCAGCTCCTTTCATTTCTTCTTACAAGAAATTTCATGATTTGGTCTGCAAATGAGAGGATTCATTTCCTGCTTGTATTTCTAACACAAGTGATAAATGGTGGGATGAGTCAATTGCATGGAGTTTAAATGAGAAGTAGAATGAAGATTATAGGTGAGATGAGTCGGTTGCAGAAATCTATTCAAAGAAACCCATGGAATCTATCTAAGGCATGAATGAATGGAAGCCATTATGGTCGAACATTCCCCTAATGTGTGATTGATTAAAGAGGATCGTGTGCAAAGAATGAGCATTGGAAATCTATACTTGAAGAGGCTAAGTTAGAGTGGATAATAAGAAAGAATTTAATGCATGCAGACATGAAATAGAGTTGAATGGGTTAGAAAATATTAGAAGATGTATGGTTAGAGTAATCTTAATCTGAAGCTTACAGGATTGTAGTGTGAACAAGGTGTATCCCACATTCCAAGGTGACTGTGCATAAGAAAAGACAACCACAAAACACTCTGAGACAACCTTTGGGAATTTAGAAAACCTTAACGACAATCCCTTAAATTAAGAACAAGGAACTTTTGCATAATCTCACATCTCCAAGTCGGTTATAAAGAAAAATAAAATATAAGTGGGCACCTGTAGAAGATCAATGAAGTGAGCCCTCTATCATACTGATGGTGCGGGAGGAAGATGGTTTGTCATGCCATTAATAAGCCATGTCATATCTCCCTAATCTTGTCTAGTCTTCATGCATGATAGTCGATGATAGCACAAGGACGTACTCAGAGAATGGAAAGTCGGGTCACACTATGATAGCTGGTGTTAGAGTCGGCAAGATAGTGTAAAAGGTGGACAAAAGAAAATATCTAAAGATTGCAATCTAATCAACAGTGATTATCGATGGACAAATTGCAAAAAACTGAATACCAATATCGGTGTGAGAGAGCTTTCCGGCATGAGACAAGTATCCGGCTAAAAGTTGATGCTATATATAGCCTATCGGCTAAAATATTTAAAAAATAAAAAGTAACTATACAAAATAAGTTTTATATTAATTTAAAAATAAAATGTAAAACAACTATAAAATGAGACCTTTTAAAATTGAGTTAAAGTTTTATACAATGCATTCATCTTTTAGTTATCTTGTATTATTTTCTTTGTTTAGGAATTTATTTAAATTTTATTTTATTTTATCTATTTTTTTATTTATTTGAAAATCATTTTATTTTATTTATATTGTATTATTTTTATTTATTTAATAATTATTTGTTTAAGAGTTATTTTATATTTATTTTATTTAATTAAGAGTTATTTTATTTTATTTTTAAATTATTTAAATATTATACTTTTTATTTAAGAGTGATTTTATTTAATTTATTTGAAGAATCATTTTATAGTTTTACTTTTTAAAATATATATAGATTGTGTTTTAGTTTTTATGTATGGATTCATACTATTACATCTATTTTGTTGTTATTATAATTAGACCTCTTAACATTATTAAAAAAAACATTAAAAAGATTATTTCAAATCTATAAATTAAAGATACATTTATTTTATTTTAATTTTTTAATAATACTTTTTTGTTGTGCTATTTTATGTGTTAAAAAAATATATTTTCTCTAGTTGTTAAAATGACTTCTATTCATATTGTTTTACGTATTGTGGCTATTGAATATTTGCATTTAGAACAGCTTGATGTTAAAACAACCTTTCTCCATGGTGATTTGGAAGAGGAAATATATATGGAATAGCCACAAGGATTTGATGTCAAAGGTAAGGAGAAACTAGTGTGCAGATTGAATAAAAGTTTATATGGCTTGAAGCAAGCACCTCGGCAATGGTACTTGAAATTTGATAGTTTTATGGCTAAGCAAGGCTACAGCAGGTGTAATTTTGACCATTGTGTTTATTTTAAAAGGTTGGATAATAACAGCTACATTATTTTATGTTTATATGTTGATAGCATGCTTGTAGCAGGGTCTAACATGGATCACTTAAGTGAGTTTAAACAACAGTTAGCAAACTATTTTGCTATGAAAGATTTAGGGGCAGCAAAGCAAATCCTTGGTATGAAAATTTGTAGAGATAAGAAAAATAGAAAATTGTTTTTATCTCAGGCTAATTATGTTGAAAAGGTGTTGCAGAGATTTCATATGGAGAATGCAAAAGTTGTTAGCACACCTTTGCCTAGTCATGTTAAATTGACTAAGGATATGTGTCCAAAGACACAAGAGGAGGAAGAAAAAATGTCCAAGGTACCATATGCTTCAGCTGTAGGAAGTTTAATGTACGCCATGGTATGCACGAGACCGGATATTGCACATGTCGTAGGAGTTGTTAGCAGGT
>VDFB02264975.1:0-32764 GCA_007258455.2 Sequoia sempervirens
TCCCACTCCCACCAATGATGCGCTGCACACCCACCCCCACCGACATGCTTTTAAACGTTTCAGTCACTTATAACGCCTCTCTTTCCTGCTGATTTGAACTGCCAGCTGCGCTCAGTCACTTATAACGCCTCTCTTTCCCACAGATTTGAACTGCCATATTTAAATCAAGGTCAGGTTTTTGCTCTCACCTTTTGGCGTAATAATAAATAGCTTTAACATTGCTAGGTTTTTGTTCTCACTGTGTACGCCTGAGTAATTAGAAATGAGCGAACATCCTTTCTCTCAAGGAAGTGAAAAGAAGATGTTTTGGAGACTGAGAAAAGATGAACAGAACATACCTTTGGAGCGAGTACACTTCTCTTTGAAATCTGCCTTTGATGAATGTTGTGAACGGTTTCGTGATGTGGAAGACCAATTAGTTAGAGCTGAAGCAGAAATTGTTGTATTGGGTGAAAGAAACCGCAGACTAGAGGAGGAGCTCAAGAGGGCTAAAGAGGAAGAAGAAGCCAGCAAGCGAAAGCGTGACAAAATAAGACACATGTTGCAGGAAAACTACTGAAAGAAGAATGTGATCAAGGAAGCACGCAACAAGAACATGCAGGAGCGGCTTCAAAATATTCTAGGAAGAGAAAATATGTTTTTAACGGCATGAAGTGCCCGATTTGCATGCATGCATGGAGTCAAGAGCATAAAATCTAGTATGATTTACATATAAGAAATACAAGAGCTCGCATGTTTTACTCTATTCCTGTTAGTGTCGTTTTTAAAAAGAGTTCTAATATTCCTATTTGTGGAATTCCAGTTCCCTTCCTTGTGGCCATTTTTTTGGCAGATCTTGCATAACAAAATGCATTGCAGAAAAAGGAATTTATGGTGCTTTCGAGGTAAGTGAAATTTGATTTTGATTTTTGATTTTTGATTTTTTTATTTTCTTTTTGCATTTCCTTGGTTAATCATATACTAATACAAATTATTACAGTGTCCAATATGCTCGACCCAGGCTGTTTTAAAAGATATAAGAGATCACCATATATCCCAAATGGATGATGGGGATGAAAAGATTGAGCGGGTAGACTAGTCACCTCTGTTTACATTTGAAACAAATTGGCCGTTTTTATAGAGTAGTACATTATCTATTTGGAAACTGTATTTTGCATGGTTTGGTTTGTCTTTTTTGTCCTATTCAGTAAAACAAATTTCATTTATTCATACTTCAAAATATTTTAAATTAAAATTTTAGTGTATAGTAATTGTTAAGAAAATAATGATATTCGTCATATTATTTAAATTTTAGCAAATTTGCATTTTCTTTTCTTTTCTAAGATGGGTGAAATTTGTCCGGGGATACTCTAAATTCAACTACATTTAATTTGAATTTTTAAAATCTGAAAAGTTATATGAAATTTTAAATGATATAGGAGGTTATGTTATAAGTCAGTTACTCTAGACATTGGATGATATACTTTTAAATTGTTTTATAAAGTAACTTTAATTTATACAATAAGTATAATATATTTTATCTATTGTTAAAATTGAGATATATATATTTTTAAATGGTGTTACTTTATAGAGTTTTGAAGTATTTTGCATACAATAGTTTAAGATGCAATTTAATATTTATTTGTATTGATATATTTATAATTGATATTGTAGATATTCTACAATTCCATAAACATGAAAGAAAGAAATAAATAAAAATCTTGAACACATTTACTAATGTATGCTTATAGTTTAAAATGTAGCACTGAAAAAAGTATATGTTGCTGAGATTAAAGATTGTATAAATAATTTTTTATTCTTAATTCAATTCAACTTTACGTTTACAATAAAGAGGGTATATTGCACAACATGAATCAATCTTATTAGGTAGTATTATGCGAAGACAACGACATAAAACGACACGAATCATGATCGTAATCTGAGACTATCATAACATAAAAACACTCAATCCCCAATTGTTCAAAACAATGGTGTCACTTCACCCAATCTTGGAACGGTACGGTAAAATGCAGTTCTATAAAATATCTTTTTTTTCTTATACTAAAAGATAAATTAAAATGTAATTAATTGAGTAGATAAATTAAAATGTAATTTTGAAAAGTAAATGTAATGGATTGATATTTACTTTGAAAAATAAGTATGGAGATTAATGTTTATATTTTGGACTTCTAAGGATATATTTGAGTCTTTAAAGAACCAATCTAAATGTCACACCAGTGATATATAATACAAAATTTAATAGTGGTTTATGAGAATGATTTGACAAAAGATAGTAATAATCTCTTTGCTTTCGGCTTTTCTTATTTTAAATTGATAAGATATTTTATATTTAAAGATTAATAGTAAAATGTGATGATAAGATTAATGTTTGTTTCAACTTAAATTGATAAAATATTTTATATTTAAATATTATTATAACTTTCATAGATTAACAATTAAATAATTTCTTAGAAAAATATCTCTACTAGCACTTCACCTAAAGAAGGTTCAAAGATTATGCCGATATAAAACTATATGTATATTAATATGTTAGAGAGTAAGTGTTTGTGCATGGATGCATGCAAACTTAGACAAATCTAGATTTTTTCCTTAAAGAAATTGAGTATTATCTGATTATTAATCAATAGCTTAAACTTGTTTTCCATGACTCAACAATAACAAGTCAGGATTATGAATAGAGTACCTTGTAAGCAACTGAAATGTTTAAGCCATTGGATTTATGTTGGGTTTTTACACCTAAGTAAGCACCTATATGTAGTGCAAAACAACAAAGTGTTATTTTTGTATGTGGAGACTCATCTATTGACACAGGCAACGTTCCAGTAAATTCCAACTTTCTTTCACCATAGAAATATCCCTATGTTGTTAATTGACCTGGTCACCCATATGGAAGGTTCTCTTCTGGAAAAAATTGAAGTGAGTTTATTGGTAACAAAGTTGGAAGGCATGAACCATCTCCATGTAGTTGGACATTGTGATTCATTAAGCAAAGCTCAAAATAATATCCAAGAATTTTTTCGATTCTCTGATTTATGCAGCCCAAATTTTATACCTTCCATCTCTAGTTCCTTACAATCTACTAAATGATTCAACACGTAATATGACAACATCTCAAGGCATAATTTTTCCCACATGGATTTCTAAAACTGAGCACCCAAGTTGAGTTTTTCATGCAGTCGCAGAAATATTATTCTTATCTTCTCAATCACTCCGTAGTCCTCTAAGTCTGTGTGTTGGGAAACAATTATGCTCCTGTGAATCTTACACAAGTGATTGGAAATTATAGGGATAGGACCAGAAGAACTTAAAGTTTTAGAATTACTAATTTTCTAAGCTATGGTTGCATACAGGGATGAAAGAAGTCCAAAGATGAAATTGCAATTAACAGAAATTCCTTCAAAAACTTTTAGGATGTAGGGCTTTTCCCCAAGCAAATATGAAAAAGCTCAAGGCCGAATGGGAACAGAGAGGCAAAACAAGAAGTTCCTCTACACATGTCTACACGGCATATGCCACAGATTCCACCAAAAGTGCCAAATGGCTTTTAGAAAGGAGCACTGAAAGAAAAGATGAGAAATACACTCTTCATGTCTAGCACACATAACACACATAGAAGGTCCCTGGAAACCACGCTTGCAGAGATTCTCCCAGGTAAGACATTTTCCTTGCACCACTAACCAAGAGAAGAAATTGCACTTAGGCCATGCAAACTTATTCCAAACCTTCTTCCACCAAGAGATCTCAGTACTCCCAAACAACTGCTTATCAAGGACTGCATAACCTGAAGCAACAGAGAATCTTCCTTTTGGATCAGAGTCCCAAGCCAACACATCACGCCCAGAGAGGGAACTACAAGCACGTCTAACAAAATCCCAGCAAGCTCTTGACGGTCCTCAACTGTGCCATCAGGAGGCCATTCCCTTGGGTCCTTCCACCTGAAAACAGTAGCCTGCCCCAATGTTTGATGAGTTTTAAAATCAGCCACGTGACAAAAACCAGCATCAGTGAAGTGTTGACACAAATTTTGCAAATGAGGATGGAAGCCAAAATGGGAGGATATCCATCCCAAGAATCATGCCAGAAAAGAGCTTCCTTACCCTCATTACAAATCCAAACAACCCCTGCTTGACCAACTTGGCACCCCTTTTAAGAGTGCACCAAATCATAGAACCCTTCCCTTCTAAGCTAAAGCGAGCCACATCAACACTCTCGACCTCACCAAGATACTTTGAGGTAAGGATTTTGCCCACAACTGGTTTTGCTGAGAGCACCACCGCCAATATAGTTTCGCAGCTAGAGCTTGCCCATTCAAGTCAGTCCTTTAGCCCCAACCCGCCTTCCTGCTTCGGTCTACAGATGACATCCCATTTAACCAAGCTCCACTTTCTATGAAGAAGGTTGCCTGTCCAAAGGAATTGCCTAGACAATTTTTCAAAATCTTTGATAAAACTAGAAGGTGCCGAGAGGACAAAGCATCTGTATATAGGAAGAGCTTGTACCACAGACTTTAGCAGAGTCACTCTACCAGCAGAAGAGAGCCACCTGCAAGTCCAATGACTGACCAGATTCTGAAACTTGTCCAAAATCCCCTTCCAAAACAATTTAGGAAGCGAGCGAACCGCAAGCGGGATGCCAAGATAAACAAAAGGAAGAGTACCAATCTGGAAACGGAGAATACCACGATCCTCCTTTGAATAATCTTTGGAGTATTAAAGAAATAAATAAAGGACTTCCCTTCATTGATTCGTTGACCTGAAGCAGCCAAGTAACAATCTAGAGTGCTACGCCATCTGACAGCTTCCTCAACCTTGGCACGGCCCATGAGAGCAGTATCATCTACAAACTGCAGATGAGACTGAGAGGGAATGTTATTTCCCCAGCTCCACCCCTGTATCAAGCCACACTCCACACGAGATCTTATAAACCTCCCAAGGCCTTCCGCAAGCAAAATGAACAAATAGGGAGACAAGGGATCTCCTTGTCTAAGCCCCCTAGAAGCCTTGAACAACTCAGAGGGTTCACCATTAACCAACACAGAGAAGGAAGATGAAGTGACACAACTCCTGACCCACTCAATCCAATCACCAGCAAAACCAAATGCTTCCAGAAGCTTGAACAAGAAGGCCCATTTAACACGATCATAAGCTTTAGCCATGTCCAACTTGATGAACATGGCTTTCTCTTTAGAGCTCGCCATAGAATGAATGGTCTCGGCAGCAATAATGACACCATCCAAAATTTGTCTACCAGCAACAAAACCCCCTTGTTCTTCTGAGATTAGTCTGCCTAACCAAGGTTTCAGCCGCTCAGCAATCAGCTTTGTAATAATTTTATACACCACATTACACAAAGCAATGGGCCTAAAATTATCCAAAGCATTAGCCCCCACCTTCTTTGGTATGAGGGTTAAAAAAGTAGCATTCATAGATCTCAACATTTGTTTGTTCAATAGAGATTCTTGAACAACCGCCAGAAGGTCCAATTTAATCACTTCCCAAAACTCCTGGAAGAATTCAGCCGGAAACCCATCAGGCCCTGGGCTTTTCCTCTTTTCATCTGAAAAACAACTGCTTCAAGCTAGATAAAGGGATAGGACGAAGCAAAGATTCATTCATTTCTCTAGTAACCAAATTCGGTATGCTACCCAGGATCAAGCTTCATCCTCCTCCGCAGGAGGGGAGTTCTTAGACAACATCGCAGAGAAGAAACGGGTAGACTCAGCAGAAATAGATGCGGAAGACGAAAAAGTCTCTCCATTCTCCGACACTAAAGAGGAATAACATTACCTTGCTTTCTGTCCTTCACAGAGTTGTGGAAGAAGGAAGTATTCCTGCTCCAGCCTGGAGCCACTCAATTTGGATTTCTGTTTCCAAAAAATCTCCTCCCTTAAGTTCCATTCTTCACATCCTTCACCGCAGCAGCTTCAAGCAAACCAAGCTCCTCTGTGAAACCTTGGTCCCGAATCTGCCGGGTAATTGAATCCAACTGAGACTGAGCATTTTTCTTTTCTTGGAAGAGATTACCAAAGTGCTGCCTATTCCAACGCTTCAACTTATACTTCACAAACTGGAGCTGCTTCGAAAAGGAGTACATAGCAGTCCCATGTGTCGGCTTCCCAAAACTCCACCATCCAAGAACTAAGTCATGAAGAGAATCATCCCTGAGCCACATAAGCTGAAACTTAAAAGACTGGTTTATACCTTGTCGGGGTAATGCAGCAGTAAGTTTGATTGGCCAATGATCTGAACCCCTGCCATCCAAAATCTCAGAGCTAGTCACCCACCTATCCCCCATCCAAAAACTGGAAACCAGGAATCTATCTAATCTTTCAGAAATAGCCGCTTCCCCACATCTTCTATTACTCCAGGTAAATAACCCATTACCCGCTTGATGTCAACCAGGTTCAAAGTGCAATATTATCCTTCAAGAGTGTCAAGCAGAATCCAGACGGACATTACCACCCCTCTTCTCCTCTAAAGATGTGACGGCATTAAGATCTCCAACCAGAATCCAAGGAAGGTAAGGATCCAAAGACCTCACATATCGCACATGATCCCACAACAAAACCTTACCCTGAAAGTCAGTCGGTGCATACAAGTTCGAGAAGAGAACTCTCTCCCCTGACTCAAGATGAGAAGCAACACAAGAAATCGAACCTCTACAAGAGAACCACCAAATAGGTCTAACTCTGCGTGGGTCCCACAAACAAGCCACCCCACCAGAATTACCAGACGCCCCAACACATTGGCATGACCTCGACCCCAAATCTTAGAAGCCACTGCCAACATACTATCAACAGACAACTTAGTTTCCTGTAAGAAAACCACATTAGGAGAATGAGACCAAATCAAATCCCGAATAGCCTTTTGTCTAGGGATGCTATTCATACCCCGCACATTCCAAGAGAGCACAATCATCGAAGAGGCTGGGAGAAGTGAGTATCAATAGTCTTCACCGAACCTTGACTCTACCAGCGTCTCACTAGTTAGCTTGACTTTTTCCTAATCCTTCTTTCTACCCACCTTAAGAGGTTTCTCAAGAGCCCCTTTCTTGAAATTTTTTTGATGCAGACCTAAACCAGGGGGGTGAGACTTCTGTTTACCTAGATCAGAAGCACCTTGCATCTCAGGGAGAACTCCACCAATGTCAGCAGGCCCACCAGACGCCTCCAACACCAAATCAGTCGTAGCCAAAGCAAGGTCTGGAGAAGATTCAACAGTAGCTATCTGAGCACCCTGTACTCCAATCTGAGTCAAATTTGGAGGCCCAGTAGACTGAACTCCAGGCACCTCCTCAACTAAAGAATTCCCTGATCTCTGTAGGACTTCTTGAAAACCCTCCTCTTGAACTAAATCCTCAAGAGCCTCAAACCTGTTGAGAGTCTCTTCCTCTTGCCTATCTTTAAATGATCTCTTTTGGCCTCGATTACGATTCCTAGTCTTAACCGGGATAAATCCCTCCTTATCAGCCCCCCCTCCCTGCATGGGAGCTTTACCCTTATCTGCATTCAAAGAGGGTGAGAAGAAGCATTACTTGTACCAAAAGCACCTGAAGCACGGGGACACCTCCGTTGGAGATGCCCATATTCATGACATACTCGACACCTGAAAGGTAGCATCTCGTAGTCTAACGGTTGAGTCCAGGAGCAGGATCCAAAGTCATATCAATAGAATCTGGTAACGGCTTACTCAAATCAATTTCAACACAAACCCTAGCATAAGAAAAAATGCGCTTATTCAGAGTCTGTTGAGATGGACCAATAGGTCTTCCTAGCAACAACGCAATCGATTGCAGTATATCACTTCTCCAACATTCTAGTGGTAGCCGAGGCAGACGAACCCAAACTGGGACTCTAGAAGGTAATTTCTCTGCCGAGTTAAAGCCAGCATGCCATGGTTTGATGAAAAGACCCACCTGATTATAGAAGTACGGACCACCTTCAAAAGCCCTGTTTCGGTCAGAAACACACAAGAAATCTACCATAAAGAAGTTATTTGCAGCCATTAGAATATCAAAGTCACCTTCCGGGTTCCATGTCTTACGAATCCAATTATCAAGAAATGCGAGAGAAACCCTCATCCCCAGGAACTTACAAATCAAAACATGGTTGCAATAGTATTCGATATCTTCAGCTACCGATTCTGATTGCACTACTAAAATTGGACGTTCTTGAGTCCTCTCCAAGCATCCATTCACCTTATGCAGTTTAAGGGCACCATTTTGAACCCCACCCGAACCAGAAGAATGTTGAGAAGGAATTTCAGCATTCACCCCAGCAGAAGCAAAATCAAGACCTGCCATATCTAAAGACACTTGAGCATCCATTTATAACAACAATATGAGGCTCTTGCAGCCCCCCGCTCACCAGGCCAAAGCCAAAACAAGAGCTGAAAAGACCAACCCAAGAAGCAGCAATTAGGAAGAAAAGCGCCTCCCCAAGCATGCCAATAATGAACATTATTAAATACCATCCATACATTTAAAATTATTAGACTTTTAACTTCATTAAAATTATAATTTAATATTTTTATTAAAAAAAAAAACATAAAACATTTTTTCTTACCCATAAAGCGCCAAAACCTGATGGTTATAATTATAAAAGGATTCTCATAAAAATAGTTTCCGTTTTTATATATTTTCTGTGCAAAAGAATAACAGTGATATAAACCTAAAATAATCCTCCATTCCTATCCTTCCAAGTAAGGTGCAATCACGCAATTCAGAAGAGTAGAACTGGATTCGAATTCTGTCCAGCCTATTAAAGTGAAAAAAAGAAAAACCTAACTACTATGCTTTATTGTTAGTCCATTGTGCAATAGTGGATTCCTGTTTTATTTTCATTAATTTGCCATGCAATTGTAGATTACTGCTCCAATTATAATTTGGGAACAGAACACCAAGAAACAGGGAGCAGACAAATTAAATCAAAGAATCAATTAAAATTTGATTTGCATATATTAGTCACAATTCAATGATTCAGTACAATAGTCTGTTATACAACCAACACATGACTCGTTGGGAAATAAAAGAATAATGAATGCATGAATGGCCGGCCTTCCCATGGAGAAGAATTCAAAAATTTCAACCAGAAATTATATTTTCATAGTAATGTAAACCGTCAAATTCAGGAGCAAACACTAGTCATGTGCTGCTCTTTCTTGGCACTCTCTTTTCATCCCTGCAAATTATATTTTCATAGTAATTTAAACCGTCAAACTCAGGAGCAAACACTAGTCCTCTGCTGCTCTTTCTTGGCACTCTATTTTCATCCCTGCACAATTCCTTTGCTTCTTCATTATAACGCTGTGGAATTTCCAATCTCTGCAAACCAGAAGCACAATTTCGTTAGAAACATAAGAATAATCATAAAAAAACAAAAGAAAATATGCAAACCAGAAGCACAATTTCGTTAGAAACATAAGAATAATCATAAAAAACAAAAGAAAATAATAAAAGCAATAATAACTGTGAATGATAATAAGGATTTTGCTGTTACGTTTGGAAAGAGGCGACAGTAAGCTCCCACAGCCATAGCTCCAGCTCCAGCCGTTGCCGCCATCACCAAATTCACTGCAAACGGTGCCATTTCTCTTCTTATTTTCCCTCAATTCACACACCAAAAAAGCACAGTATTTGAGAAACAATGATAGGTCCATTGGCAAGAATACCGGTATTTATAGACAAATTTTAGCTTATTATAGAAGGTTCTAGAACTTTGGGTGAAGTGAGAGTTGAGATTGTCGGCTTGATGAACGTTTGGACGGTGATCGAATAATGAAAAAGCTAAGCAGAACTTAAAGTGTTTTTTAACTGCCATAAATAGAAAAATGGCTTTTAACTACTCTGTCGACTCTTTGAATGACTTGAGTTAAACAAGAGTTAATCCTTCACGCTTCCTCCGTCCAATTGTATGAGTCAAAACTGTTTTTCGGCATGCGAATTAAATCAAATTTTGTTAATTTTTTACCCGTGTGAGAACTTTCTCGCGTGAGACAACTAGCACAAAATATAGCCTATCGGCTAAATTAAAAAATACCGTATTATATTAATTTAAAACTAGCACTTGCAGCGGGGGGAGCTGCAAGGAATACGCCGTTATTGGGCTGTCTTTGCACACATCATTGAAATCAACTGCAGTATTATATATGCTATTTTTCTGTGAGGTGTATACATAATCATGGTTCAACTTGAAAGTGGAAATCAATGAGAGAACAAAAATGAGACTGCAATTGGAGCATTCATTTGAAAAAAGCAATTGGAACATTCATTTCAAACTTGGGTTCTCAAGGGAGGCATGATGCTAATGCTAGGAGAGTACTGCACTCTTTGTTGATCTCACAAGTGAATGTGTGCTTCTTAGAAATTCAAGTGAATAATGAGATAGAAGATACTACATAATAGAAGGTTAAATTAAGTAATATTTTTTCATAAAATACTAAGAACTATAAGCCCAGAAATTAGAACATTAAAGTGATGGTTAAATTCTTATATATGTTCACCATTCCAGGATATATCATTTACCCATTAATAGAGATAGAAACATATTAACATCTACATGTGCTAAGAAAAAGTTACAATGTAGCAAATTTATACTTAAGAAATACAACAAAGCTATCCCAATTTCTAAAGAATTATATTCTCCTTAGACTTTAAATTCTCATTGTTCTTCATGGTATTATATAACTCTATTCATGAAAGCCTCTTTTTAAGATTTGTCACTTCAAGTGTACTTTATTCTAATTCTTCATTTTTTCCATTAGCTATGGCTCTTGCATCGCTCAGATTCTAGATCAATTTACAACCTTTTGATTTTAAAAAACCACTTACTCCTTAACATCAATGGTGCAGGAGCACCTAGGAAAGAGGAAACACTAATCATCAGCTAGGAAGTCTAGTATGAAGTTTTGTTTCGCAATGTACCTGAGGGTCATGTTGACCATCTAGATTGAATTAGAGGTTTATGAATATGTCTTTTTCTGTAGTGATTAGTAGGTTAAGGAGTGGAGAGGGAGAATGAGTTACAAACTCATTTTTACTTAGTTTTCTAATTTTTGGCAAAAGTTGAAAAACACAGTGCGTTTTACAACTTTGCCATCTTTATCACTTACATGACCGACCAAAGGAGCTTAACTTTTTTTGTAACCTATTTAAGGTATGCCTCGACCTGAGAGTTGGTTGGTTGCATTGGTATTGTAGTGTAGCTTTGTGAAGTTGAAGAAAAATAGTGGTTTTAGAGTGAATTTCTTATTTTATTCCAAAATAGAGCTTTAATGGTTTGAATATGTTATTGTTTCTTGTGTAGGATGTAGGGTACTGATATATTAAGCCCTGTGTGGTAGCCATTTAGCTTTCTAGTTATGTTTCAAGCATTTTAGTAGATAGTTGTTTCTTTACATTTGTTGTTTTGTTAAGCTTGTCAATAGGAAATGGAGGTTTAGGTCACATTCTGACTCTACATAAACGTACAACCTTTTGGGAATTGTGCCTAGGCTCCATGTATGTAAATAGGTTAGGGTTAGGAGTCTGTAGGAGTCAAGGGATTAAAGAGAAAGTCTTCTCCTAGGCGAGCTTGACAGTGCCCGACTAGGAAAGAAAGTAGTGTTAAGCACTTAGTTTGCAGGGGTGACCTTTCCCTGTCAAGGCATGGTGTGGAGAGGTAGATAAAATCCTTGCAAAGACTTGACATG
Organism: Sequoia sempervirens; assembly: GCA_007258455.2. Classification (NCBI taxonomy): domain Eukaryota; kingdom Viridiplantae; phylum Streptophyta; class Pinopsida; order Cupressales; family Cupressaceae; genus Sequoia; species Sequoia sempervirens. The sequence continues at coordinate 11,688 of VDFB02264975.1, forward strand.
AAGGAGGAGGCTTCATCAGACCTTGTGGAGGTTGAAATAAGCTGACAGGTTGTTGTGCAGTCAGGAAATGGCTTAAAAAGCCCTAAAATTGCTAAAATGTGGGTTATGCCTATGTACGGACAGTGAAGGTCCAAGTTCCCAAAAATATTTGAGAGGTGGGCATATGGACCAGGAAACCCTAGGAAAGATCCTATGTTCTTTGGGAAACTTTCAAGGTCTGACCTGTTTTCTCAGAGTTAGAGACCTAATTGGGGCTCTAGGGCTTGTAGCCCTTTTCAACCCTAAATGAGGGTTTGATAAAAGCGATGTCAAAGTGGAGTATGGTGAACCTACAAGAACCCTAGGAGGATGGTGTGAAGCTATTGGAGACACCTCTACACCCCTGCAAAGAGCTTACTGAGTGATGAGGTTAGATTAGCCTTTAAGGTAGATTAAGGGCTAAGGGAGAGTTGGAGGCAGTGCACCAAATTTGACTTGGTTGTTTGAATGGTGATGGTAGTGGGGTTGGCCAGGAGAACCAGGGGTACCTAGACATGTGAAGGGGCCTATAGGTCAAGGTGGTGAAGAAGAACACCAAGGAGGTCTTGCAAGCAAGACCTAGAGCAGGGAACTATGATTGTTTCCTTCAACCCCCTACCCCATCAATCAATCTTAGCTCTCATAATCTAGGAGGAAGCAAAGGAAGATTCATAATCCAGGGACCCATTAGCATAATACTACCTACTACTTCAACTTCAACTGGAAGATTCTAAATATTTTCTTTGAGCAATTGAAGCAATGTAGTCAATAATATATCTAAATAACAGCGAGAGATATCTTAGTGGTGCAGTTTGATTTTTGGTAGTTAGGAGTTTAAGATATTCAATATACAGGAGACTCATGAGCATACATATCATCTACCAACATGTTTAAATACAAGGTCTTCAGAAATGCATCCAATGGAAAATGTGAAGAGAAAACAAGGAAAAATTTTGTAAGGCTAGTAAAGACATTATTCATAAAGGTTGTCTTGTATTAGAACAATGAGTAACAATCAAGAAATCATATTAGTAAAATCAAGTTTTATATTATTCATAAAGGTCATCCTGTATTAGAACAATGAGTAACAATCAAGAAATCATATTAGCAAATGCACTTCACCAAACTTTTCTACTTCGATCTGTCCAAGTTCACAAATAATAAGAAATTTGGAAATTATAAAAAAGAACAACTTTGCATTGTGCACAATAAAGGCAGAAAATTGACCAATTCAACAATCACATGGTATGTAGTATCCATTAATTTGGAAATGCAATCATCTAAAACATGGACACATTTTATACGAAAAATCAACATGCTCACAAGTAAAAGGAGACACAAGAATTTACACAGCCCGAGAATAAAGCTTTCTTGACTAACCAAAAACCAAGTTTGAGCACCTTACCCTTCAACTAAAGATACAAAGTAACCATTATAAAATATAAAGTCTTCTAAATTAAAGCCACAATCTATGCAAACTATCTTCCAAATGTTCTAAAAATAGGAATCACACCACCATTAGTCAAGTTCAAGCAACCAATTATCTATATTGATGTTTAGACTTTGTTCTTCTCATTGAATGGGTTGATCAATAATTTCATGCTATAATTATTTCGCTAAAAATATAGTCAATTTGGTGTGTCTATTATAGAAATTCAAGGTGGCACTTATGTTTTTCAATTGATGAAAATATAACATCATCTCAAATACTGGTGATTATAATGTAATATCTTGTGTTACTAGAATATAATTTTATGTGTTTGCATTGCCAAGGCTAACAGGCGAGAAACTCTAATAACCCTTCCATCTAATACATGGAGTATAGGTCTAGATTGGCCCTCTAAACAATAGGAGATGTTGGGAAATCAATGTGGATGTCCTGGGCTGCATGTTGGAAAAAAGTATCATGCAAAAATAGAAGCATTGGCATTACATTTTAGTAGGGCAAGAGGCACAACACATGAAATTGTGCTTGTGGATGGAAACTTCACAAAAATGGCAGCAATGTTTGCTTCTCAGAGGAAAAATTCTAACATCCCATGATCCACAACAAATCAATTGACATCTGAGGCAAGTTGAAACCAAGTAAAGTGCACTTGTCATTCTTGTCAAAACTAAATCTTGAATCAAAAATCTTTGAATGCTTTGACTCTTGGATCGAGCATTTCTTCAAGGAAACCCTAGATCTTTCCTCATGAATATCTTTCTCCTCCCCAATCTTGCTCTTTTTACCAAATCTCTTGCTCCAACCTGCTAATGTAGGGGTCATGTTTAGTCACTCATAATTTTTGGTTGATGTTTAATATTAAGTATTATTAACAATTATTGAATCACCATTACCTTAAATCATTGAAAAAAAATTATGTTTCTTGTTGAGGTCCCAATATTTGGAATTATCATATGGCACACAATTCAATTCAAGTGGCAACTACGAGATGCAATAATAGTTTTCAACTACGGCAGGGAGGGCCCTCTCCATCATAATGGCTACATATTTTATAGAAATGTTGAAATATGAAAATTATTTTTAGGTCTACCTTTAATCTCTACAACAAATCTCAGCAAGATTGATTGAAAAAAATGCAATTGGGGTTATTCAAAAAGTAAAGAATGTATTGTGGCCCATGCTTTGCATTGACTGCTTCTCTTTATAGCTCACTATTAGCTGACATGTTTACGTTTACCTTTGATCATTAAATAGGATTTGAAACATCAATAAAAAAAACATATGAAAATTTTTAAAAAAACAATCTTTACTTGAAGATCAACTATGAAAATTTGATATGGATGTGTACTATGGAAAAATATCTTCTAACAATGACATGAACAAAGATGAGTTGGACTTTGAATTCCTAGGCAATAAAAGTGAACAGTTGTATGCCCTGCAAACCAACATATATGCCAAAGGCGCAGTTGGGAGAGAGCAGTAGCATATTCTCTTGTTTGATCCAACTCAAGAATTTCACACCTATTCCATCCTTTGGAATTCTCATCAGATAGTGTATGTATTCCTTTAGTTACTTGTCTTTTAATGATTTTAATGTGACTTCATGTCTAAAATTGTTAGGCTTCTATAGGTTTTTTGTGGAGCAAATTCTAGTGAGAGTGCACAGGCACACCAAGGCTACTACCCATGTGTTACCTCAAGAGAAATGAATGTACATGTTTTAAAGCATTTAAAATGCAGAGGACTAGGCTACCAGAGTTGGATTGGAAAAAACAAACTGGGCAGCAGCTCCTTTCATTTCTTCTTACAAGAAATTTCATGATTTGGTCTGCAAATGAGAGGATTCATTTCCTGCTTGTATTTCTAACACAAGTGATAAATGGTGGGATGAGTCAATTGCATGGAGTTTAAATGAGAAGTAGAATGAAGATTATAGGTGAGATGAGTCGGTTGCAGAAATCTATTCAAAGAAACCCATGGAATCTATCTAAGGCATGAATGAATGGAAGCCATTATGGTCGAACATTCCCCTAATGTGTGATTGATTAAAGAGGATCGTGTGCAAAGAATGAGCATTGGAAATCTATACTTGAAGAGGCTAAGTTAGAGTGGATAATAAGAAAGAATTTAATGCATGCAGACATGAAATAGAGTTGAATGGGTTAGAAAATATTAGAAGATGTATGGTTAGAGTAATCTTAATCTGAAGCTTACAGGATTGTAGTGTGAACAAGGTGTATCCCACATTCCAAGGTGACTGTGCATAAGAAAAGACAACCACAAAACACTCTGAGACAACCTTTGGGAATTTAGAAAACCTTAACGACAATCCCTTAAATTAAGAACAAGGAACTTTTGCATAATCTCACATCTCCAAGTCGGTTATAAAGAAAAATAAAATATAAGTGGGCACCTGTAGAAGATCAATGAAGTGAGCCCTCTATCATACTGATGGTGCGGGAGGAAGATGGTTTGTCATGCCATTAATAAGCCATGTCATATCTCCCTAATCTTGTCTAGTCTTCATGCATGATAGTCGATGATAGCACAAGGACGTACTCAGAGAATGGAAAGTCGGGTCACACTATGATAGCTGGTGTTAGAGTCGGCAAGATAGTGTAAAAGGTGGACAAAAGAAAATATCTAAAGATTGCAATCTAATCAACAGTGATTATCGATGGACAAATTGCAAAAAACTGAATACCAATATCGGTGTGAGAGAGCTTTCCGGCATGAGACAAGTATCCGGCTAAAAGTTGATGCTATATATAGCCTATCGGCTAAAATATTTAAAAAATAAAAAGTAACTATACAAAATAAGTTTTATATTAATTTAAAAATAAAATGTAAAACAACTATAAAATGAGACCTTTTAAAATTGAGTTAAAGTTTTATACAATGCATTCATCTTTTAGTTATCTTGTATTATTTTCTTTGTTTAGGAATTTATTTAAATTTTATTTTATTTTATCTATTTTTTTATTTATTTGAAAATCATTTTATTTTATTTATATTGTATTATTTTTATTTATTTAATAATTATTTGTTTAAGAGTTATTTTATATTTATTTTATTTAATTAAGAGTTATTTTATTTTATTTTTAAATTATTTAAATATTATACTTTTTATTTAAGAGTGATTTTATTTAATTTATTTGAAGAATCATTTTATAGTTTTACTTTTTAAAATATATATAGATTGTGTTTTAGTTTTTATGTATGGATTCATACTATTACATCTATTTTGTTGTTATTATAATTAGACCTCTTAACATTATTAAAAAAAACATTAAAAAGATTATTTCAAATCTATAAATTAAAGATACATTTATTTTATTTTAATTTTTTAATAATACTTTTTTGTTGTGCTATTTTATGTGTTAAAAAAATATATTTTCTCTAGTTGTTAAAATGACTTCTATTCATATTGTTTTACGTATTGTGGCTATTGAATATTTGCATTTAGAACAGCTTGATGTTAAAACAACCTTTCTCCATGGTGATTTGGAAGAGGAAATATATATGGAATAGCCACAAGGATTTGATGTCAAAGGTAAGGAGAAACTAGTGTGCAGATTGAATAAAAGTTTATATGGCTTGAAGCAAGCACCTCGGCAATGGTACTTGAAATTTGATAGTTTTATGGCTAAGCAAGGCTACAGCAGGTGTAATTTTGACCATTGTGTTTATTTTAAAAGGTTGGATAATAACAGCTACATTATTTTATGTTTATATGTTGATAGCATGCTTGTAGCAGGGTCTAACATGGATCACTTAAGTGAGTTTAAACAACAGTTAGCAAACTATTTTGCTATGAAAGATTTAGGGGCAGCAAAGCAAATCCTTGGTATGAAAATTTGTAGAGATAAGAAAAATAGAAAATTGTTTTTATCTCAGGCTAATTATGTTGAAAAGGTGTTGCAGAGATTTCATATGGAGAATGCAAAAGTTGTTAGCACACCTTTGCCTAGTCATGTTAAATTGACTAAGGATATATGTCTAAAGACAAGAGGAGGAAGAAAAAATGTCCTAAGGTACTATATGTTTAACCCAGAGGGAAGTTTAATGGCGCTATGGTATGCAAGGGACTAGATATTGCACATGTCGTAGGAGTTGTTAGCAGGTATATGAGTAATCCCATAATGGAGTATTGGAATGCGATAAAATGGATTCTCAAGCATTTGAGAGATACATCCAATAATTTTTTATGTTTTAAATTTAATAATCGGGATGAAAGGTTATGTCGACTTAGATTTGAAGGGGCGCAGATGACGCGGAGTACCGTGTTATGTATTTCGCCAGGACAATAGTGAGTTGGATTTCTGATTGCAAAAGGCTGTTTTACCCACCATAAAGGAAGAGTATGTTGCTGCAACAGAGGCTAATAAAGGAGATGATATGGTTACAACTTTCTCATGGATGAGTTGGGAAAGCAACAAGCTGAAAATTACTTGTTTATAGACAGCCAAAGTGTTATGCATCTTGCAAGAAATTCTACCTTTCACTCTAAAACCAAACACATACAATTGAGATATCATTTCATACGGTCAGTGTTGGAGGATGGATAGGTAAAGTTGGAAAAGATACATATAGATGCCAATCCAGTGGATATGTTTATGAATGATGAAGGGAGAAGCTTCTGCGCCTTCGGCATTCAAGGTTGAATTCGGCATAATACAAAGAGGGTCCAAGGTACTTATTTCCTGCCGAGTTGTAATTTCGCAACAGTTGTCGCTCTAGGATTAGTCTCCAAGTGGGAGATTGTGTTGGTGTGGGATGGATTAGTCTCCAAGTGGGAGATTGTTGGTATGTGGCAATTGATCATGCTATACTATATAGCCCATGGTATACTATACACCCCGACATGTATCCTTGTTGGGGTCCAAGGTTGGGCCGGGCTCTAGGTGGGGGTTCAAGGTTGGTAGCCCCTGAAAAGTGGGGGTTTGGGGGCGGCAGCTCCTGAGAAAAATTTTCCTCCTATAATTTTTTTGCCACACCAAAAAGGGAAAATCAACTAAAAAAGAAAAACCCACTTTGTAGAACCTCAACTGAAGCTTCTAAGCTTGTTAAAAAGGCGTTTGGATGGGTGTTACTGTATGATGAAAAATGCAATTATTTGCAAGATTGTAATAGGTTTGCACTAGATAATAAAATCATTGGATGGCTGCGGTTTGGTGGATGTAGCCGGATTGGGTGAACCACGTTAAATTCTCTATGTTATAATTTATTCTATTTGTTTTAGTTTCTCTATTTATTAATTAAATTTTCATTTAATTGTTAGATATCTCCATTTCTAACCCTAATAAGCCCCTACTCAAAATCCCTTCATTCGAATGTTATGGGATTTCTTATTCCCTTTTGTTGCCTAGGGCGTGGAAAGAACATAATAATAGACTTTTCAGGGACAAGGGGATGTTAGAGAATAATGTTTTGGAGAAAAAATTTAGGCTTATAAAGGAAAACTTTAATGTGATTCCTCAAAAATCTCTTAACCTAGAAGCAGTGGTGTGCACTCCCTATGATTTAATGATATCAAAAGATTGGAATATTAAAGTGGAAATTTCTTCAGCTTCCAAGCCAACTAAGAAAAGTAGGGAAGGAATATGTTGGACCTTTCCGCCAAACGGTTGGTATAAGGCCAACTTTGATGGCGCCACAAAGGGAAACCTCGACATGGCTAGAAGTGGAGGTGTGTTAAGGGATTCAAACTATAATTTTATGGTGGTTGTGGCCATATCCCTAGGTCACCAAACCAACCATGTGGTGGAGGCTATAGGAGCCTTTCAAGTTTTAAAGTTAGCTCATAATTTGAATATAAAAAATTTATGGCTAGAAGGGGATTCTAAAAATATCATTCATTGTCTCTTAGCAAGTACCCCACCCTCTTGGTCGATAAAGAATTGGATTGATGAAGCAAAGTCTATTATAGAAAAGTTTGAAAAAGTAAAAGTTTCACACGTCTACAGGGAAGCTAACGTGGCAGATTACTTTGCGAATGAAGGGGTTAGGAAGCAAGGATTGAACACATGGCAGAATTGTAGGGACTTGAGAACTAAAGTCAGGCCTTACTAGATTATGATGTTACACATGGGAAAGAGGCAAATACATTTAATGATTAAAGGGAAAGGGGCCAAGTACATCGAAATCAAGAGATTTTATGGGGCCACGTCACATTACTTAGATGGGAAGAAAAAGTGGCATGGTTTGTGGGTGCATTGGAATAGCTGCATAATTTTGCAATAGGTGCTCAACACTGGTAGAGTCTGCAGTAAGGTGCAAATGAAAATGGGGGGGCAAGAAAAGAGTTGAGCCAGAAAGCTATGAAGTGCACACTAGGAATGATAAGGTCTGGAAGCAAATTGAAAGAGGTGGGTTGGTTCCATTTCTGGAAAAACTTCATGGACCTAATACAATGGCCACGGACTACTTCGAGAAGAACTGGAACAATGACAAAATAACTCTCTTTGGAAGAAAGGTGAAGTTGGATGAGCAAATTATAGGGGAGGTTACTAGAATGTCCACTGAGGGTGTGAAGTTTTATCGTGACAAAAGGTTTTTTGATGAGGTTGTCATCAGATTTCCTAAGAAGGATAAGGAGAAATTGAAACTAGTTAAAATATCTAACAGCTATTTTGAAATCGACACCATCAACGTGCTATGGAGAAAGGTGCTTCGTGTTATAATGGAGTATATCACCCTGGACGAGAGATTTACTAGAGTGTATGGTCATCATTTTTCCATTCTTAACCACTTCTGCCATAAGGTACAAATTTCTCTACCTCACTACCTATTATGTTCATTGAGTAATAGCCTTTAGGACAATAACAAAAATCCGAGGAGATACCCTATTCTTCATCTTGGTCTTATTAGGTTAATTTATGAACACTATCAAAGTATATTGGCTTTATCTAAACCTGTTGCCTTCATAGCATCTGAGGACTATGACACGGATAGTGGGGGTTCAGAGAATCATCCTAACCAAGAGAGAATTGTTGAAGCCCACCCATCCTCTGAGATGTCTGGTAAGAAAACCTAGTCTAAAAAACCCCAGCTTGCTAAAGCTAACCCTGAGACCTACCCCGACTGCCCTGTCCCCTTAAAGAATCCTATTCTCAAGGGCTCCCCTACCAATAAGTTGGTTTCCTACTCTACTAATTCCTTGGAAGACAAAGCTGAGAACCCTGAAGCTAGCAGAAATTTTGTACCCTCCCCTCCTGCCTCTTTCAGATTTGATGGTACCATATTTCCTAGCTCCCCAACCCGAATGATGTTAACCTCATATTAGACTGAGTTCAGTCTAGTGACATTCTTGCTTCTGCAAGAAATGACATTAGTGACATTTTTAGGGTTTTGAAATGGGCCTATCAAGAAATTAATGATCTTAATCAAAGAAATGGGGCTCTGTATAGTAATTCAGAAGAGCTGGAACTGAAACTAGCTGCTCTCAGCAACGAAGAAGGGAAACAGAAAAAAATAGTATTGGAATGGAAGGAGGTGACATTGAAGATAAGTACAAGTCTCTAGAAGTTGAAATGGTTAAAATTAAAAATAACATAAAAACTGTTGTGGAACAAAACCATAAAATAGCTGGGCACAATGCTATTATCATCAATGCTATGTCTGAAAAGTTGAAAAAAATGCAATAGGGTTCGCTGGTTGTAGATCTAGAAGAGAACAAGGAAAGCAAGAACGAGGACCAAGGTAATTCAAAAAGGACCTGTGTCAATTTTAAAAGGAAAGTGCCTCCCACTATCCAGATGGTTCAAATCTTAAAGAGGGGGGTTCAGGATATGAACGAGAGCTGGAAGATGAAACTACGGATTTATTAAAGACCCAAATTTAGTTATTGTTGTCGTTTTGTCTAGTTTTTTGGTTTTGTGGCCTTTGTTGGCCTTTTTGGTGGCTGTGGACTTTTATTGTTGTTTTTACAACTTTTCTGACTTTGGTGTCTTTAACGATCTTATTTTTAGTTTGTAAACTTTATGGTTTTGGGTCCCTATAAAACCTATTTTTTCCTCTTTCAAAAATATGAAAATAGATATAACCACAATTAAAAATAGTATTATAAAAAAAGTCTCAAATTTTGAATAAATATATTCAACACCATTAAGTAACATGAAAATAGATATAACCACAATTAATATGTAGATTCTCCATGAATCAAACACTAGATAAATTCTGGATCTAATTTACTACAAACTCACATAAATGTAATTATACTTTAGGAATTCAAGAAGAAAGATATAGAAATATTAAGTGACAAAACATATAACCACACTTCCACAAACAAGAAGGATAAAACACACCTCTTGAAACTCTTCACAAATGATTTGTACAAATCTACAATAATCCATTTATAGATCTATGAAACCACAATTTTTTATTAACATAAAAGTGAAGGAATGGAATGGAATGGAATGAGAGTGTGATGATCTAATTAAATATATATATATGGTATCTATTTTCTCCTTCTAGAAAAAGGAGGTTATTGATTATCATAGGTTATATAATCTTAAATATAACTTAAATAGTAAAATAGACAAATACAAAGTAAGATGGATTTCTAAATTTTTTTACTTAGTAACATGGTATGGATTGTGATGAAACCTTTGCTTCCATTGTGAAAATGAGAACCATTAGGGTATTTCTTTCTTTTATAACTTACAAATTTTGTGAGATACACCCAAGGGGTATCAAAAAGATATTCATAAAAAGTGATGCTTAAGAGAGAAAAAAATCACAGTCAAAAGGTTTTAAACAATGAAGTAATTGAAAAGATATGCATGTAATTTTTAAAAATCTCTTTATGGATTTAAATAATTTCCCAAACAATGGTGTTTGATGATCAATAGATTTTTTCAATCTCTTAGATTCTCTATTTGTTATTTTAACAATAACTCGAATAAAAGATCAAATTATTATAATTTAATTGCATGTAGATGAGATACTCATTAGAATTACTCTTGACTCTTTAATCTAGAAGCACAAAAAAAATTAAGTTTATCATTTGAAATAATTTAATAGCATCAATTTTATTATTTATTGAGAATGTTATTTTGTAAGATCATCATTCTATTGTGATATATATATTAGATATGCACATTATTTATTTCAAATATTTAATATAATAGAATATCAATTATAAATATATTAATACAAATAAATATTAAATTGCATCTTAAACTATTGTATGAAAACAAGTCAAAACTTTTTAATAATTCTAGATTAATTGTCATATTGAATATAGGTGAAGATAGATTCACTAATACTTCTAGGTTTTTATATAATACCAAATATGCATGTGGAATTAGAGCCTTAACGCAAGTTCAATTCCTCCAAATTATATTAGAGGGCAATATTAGACTATCACTCACACTTCTAAAAATTGACCTTGTGGATGAATTGCCACTCTATATATAGGTAAAAATGTTAATTTAGAATTTTACTAACACCTACACATTTTGATCTAAAAACAAATCTACATAATAATAAATACAATAATAAATAATATTGAAATATGTGAAATAAATGTGTTTGACTCATATAATCCACTCGATATTTAAATATATGTTCCTATTTAATTATTTAAATAGATGCCACCCTTTATTTATTTATTTTAAATATTATTGTTACACCTTAATATATAAACTGGAACAATTATTATTGTTAGATAATAACAATCAAAAAAATATTAAATAGAAACTTAGAAGTGGAATTCATTTGTAATAAAATAACATGTCAAAATCAATAATATATAATAAAATGGTTACTAAAATTTTAAATATATGATTTTTTTAATTTTAAAAGATTATTTTTTTAAAGTGTCACTGATTTATACAATGTTAATCTCTTCCAACATACTTGTAATAGAAAACTACGATGCTTGTGTCTGTGATTTTGGATTAGCCCAAATAGACTTAATCTTTGTTGCTGGACAATGGGAATTTTAATAGAATTTATACTTTTCAATTGTAGTCGGAGCATTTGCTATAGCTCAGATTATAAATCATCAAGAGGTAATAAGTTCCAAGATTATATATTAAGATTTCCATTACAGTATTGTACTGTTGAGGTTGGACTATGTTTGTAATAAAATATATGGTTGAACACCAATATCAAATTTAGGTGAGACTAAATCTCCATGTACAAGTGACGCCATTTATATGGCATTGGTGTCCGCAGCACGCTGTAAAGGCAGCGCCTGCCCTGCAATACAGGAGTGCAGTTTCTTGCCAAATTTTGTATGTCCTCTCAACGCTTGTCCTCTCTGGCACCCACTACCTATATTGGACACAACCGCCAACACCATAAAACAGGAAGATGAATGATGCTCCACCAAACTTGCGCGCGGGAAATCAAATTCAATTTAAACGTTAACGCCGACTGTTTGAATGGTAACACGGATAATGGCAAAAGAACGAGCCCAAATCTGCCGACTCCAACAGGGTCTGTAGCATCCTCAACTGCATTCTCCATATATAGCTTCATTTCTCCCACTCCCACCAATGATGCGCTGCACACCCACCCCCACCGACATGCTTTTGAACGGTTCAGTCACTTATAACGCCTCTATTTCCTGCATATTTGATCAGTCACTTATAACGCCTCTCTTTCCCACATATTTGAACTGCCATATTTAAATCAAGGTCAGGTTTTTGCTCTCACCTTTCGGCGTAATAATAAATAGCTTAACATTGTTAGGTTTTTGCTCTCACTGTGTACGCCTGAGTAATTAGAAATGAGCGAACATCCTTTCTCTCGAGGAAGTGAAAAGAAGATGTTTCGGAGACTGAGAAAAGATGAACAGAACATACCTTTGGAGCGAGTACACTTCTCTTTGAAATCTACCTTTGATGAATGTTGTGAACGGTTTCTTGATGTGGAAGATCAATTAGTTAGAGCTAAAACAGAAATTGTTGTATTGGGTGAAAGAAACCGTAGACTAGAGGAGGAGCTCAAGAGGGCTAAAGAGGAAGAAAAAGTCAACAAGCGAAAGCGTGACAAAATAAGACAGATGTTGCAGGAATTACTGAAAGAAGAATATGATCAAGGAAGCACGCAACAAGAACATGCAGGAGCAGCTTTAGAATATTCTAGAAAGAGAAAATATGTTTTTAACGGCATGAAGTGCCTGATTTGCATGTATGCATGGAGTCAAGAGCATAAAATCTGGTATGATTTACATACAAGAAATACAAGAGCTCGCATGTTTTACTCTATTCCTGTTAGTGTCCTTTTTAAAAAGAGTTCTAATATTTCTATTTGTGGAATTCCAGTTCCCTTCCCTGTGGCCATTTCTTTGGCAGATCTTGCATAACAAAATGCATTGCAGAAAAAGGAATTTATGGTGCTTTCAAGGTAAGTGAAATTTGATTTTGATTTTTGATTTTTGATTTTTTAATTTTCTTTTTGTGTTTCCTCAATTAATCATATACTGATACAAATGATTACAGTGTCCAATATGCTCGACCCATGCTGTTTTAAAAGATATAAGAGATCACCATATATCCCAAATGGATGATGGGGATGACAAGACTAAGCGGGTAGACTAGTCACCTTTGTTTACATTTGAAACAAATTGGTCATTTTTATAGAGTAGTACATTATCTATTTGGAAACTATATTTTGCATGGTTTGGTTTGTCTTTTTTGTCCTATTCAGTAAAACAAATTCATTTATTCATACTTAAAAATATTTTAAATTAGAATTGTAGTGTATAGTAATTGTTAAGAAAATAATGATATTCATCATATTATTTAAATTTTAGCAAATTTGCATATTTTTTTCTTTTCTAAGATGGGTGAAATTTGTTCGGGGATGCTCTAAATTCGACTGCATTTAGTTTGAATTTTTAAAATCTAAAAAGTTATATGAAATTTTAAATGATATAGGAGGTTATGTTAAAAGTCAGTTACTCTAGACATTGGATGATATACTTTTAAATTGTTTTATAAAGTAACTTTAATTTATACAATAAGCATAATATATTTTATCTATTGTTAAAATTGAGATATATATATTTTTAAATGGTGTTACTTTATAAAGTTTTGAAGTATTTTGCATACAATAGTTGAAGATGCAATTTAATATTTATTTGTATTGATATATTTATAATTGATATTGTAGATATTCTATAATTCCATAAACATGAAAGAAAGAAATAAATAAAAATATTGAACACATTTACTAATGTATGCTTATAGTTTAAAATGTAGCACTGAAAAAAGTATATGTTGCTGAGATTAAAGATTGTATAAATAATTTTTTATTCTTAATTCAATTCAACTTTATTTACAATAAAGAGGGCATATTGCACAACATGAACAATCTCTTGTAGAATTTTTTAAAAACTACATAAAAGAGACTCCATAAATTCAGTGATCTATCCTCCACGCAGATCATCTAACATACATATAACACTGCAAAACAATGTTGTTTTTGATCAATTTGTAACATACATAAGAATTTGTATATTGTGAAATACAATAATATTAATGAAATATATCATATAAAAATTTATTCTACAAGAAATAGTATAAATATCGTGTACAAATGAAATATTCTACAAGACTATAAGAGTCATTATTTGCTATGCAATGCAAAGTAAACTCAACCAAACAATGAAGCATGTGATATTTAAAACAACTAAGTTTATGCTTTACAATGGATCTGGTAATAAAGCACACGAAGATGCTTCATGAATTTGATGGGGTAGGTGTCCTGAGTAGCACCGACTACACAGAAGATTAACATATATTAAAACATTGTACCCAGTTTGCCTTTGGAAAGAAGATTAACATATATTAAAACATTTTACCCAGTTTGCCTTTGGAATTTTGATTAGAAAACTACAAGCTATGGAAAGAAAAATGCTATGGTTGCTATTGGCAATGGAAATTTAGTGTAGTTGGTAATTTACTCACAATATTGCACAGGTTATGAATAGAGTACCTTGTATGCAACTGAAATGTTTATACCATTGGATTTATGTTGGGTTTTTATTGTATTGTATGTGGATATATGTAGTGCAAAACAACAAAGTGCTATTTTTGTATGTGGAGACTCATCTATAGACACAGGCAACGTTCCTGTAAATTCCAGCTTTCTTTCACCATAGAAATATCCCTATGTTGTTAATTGACCTGGTCACCCATATGGAAGGTTCTTTTCTGGAAAAATTCGAAGTGAGTTTATTGGTAATAAATTTGGAAGGCATGAACCATCTCCATGTAGTTGGACATTGTGATTCATTAAGCAAAGCTCAAAATAATATACAAGAATTTTTTCAGTTCTCTGATTTATGCAACCCAAATTTTAGACCTTCCATCTCTAGTTCCTTACAATCTACTAAATGATTCAACATGTAATATAACATCTCAAGGCATAATTTTTCGAATATTAAGTAGGGGGGTTTTTGACACATGGATTTCTAAAGCTGAGCACCCAAGTTAAGTTTTTCATGCACATTATTAAGTCGTAGAAATATTTTTCTTATCTTCTCAATCACTACGTAGTCCTGTAAGTCTGTGTGTTGGGAAACAATTATGCTCCTGTGAATCTTACACAAGTGATTGGAAATTATAATACATAGCTACTTTAACATTTCTATTTATCACGATTTAGAAGAATCTTAAAGTTTTAGAATTAGATAATTTTCTACGCTATGGTTGTTTACAGGGATGAAAGAAGTCTGTGAAGAGTATTATAACGAAGATGAAATTGCAGTTAACAAAAATTTATAAGGTTGGCCTTCAAAAAAATTTAGGATGTTTCATCTTTTCCTAGATTCAAATATGAAAAGGCTCAAGGCCGAATGGGAACAGAGAGGCAAAACAAGAAGTAGGTCTACATTTGGGCAAGGTGGCAGATTTGCAGTCATAGCTGCAGGGGAAAAATATATCTACAACAATTAGAGCTCTCTTGTGTTGAAGCTTCTCTCCGCACATCCACTCTCACTCCCACATCCATTCTCCTCAAGCCTAGGGTTGGAGGTTGTGAGCCTACCTCTCCTTTGGATTCTTATTATGGAAACTTATAAACATCGTTTGAGTTGGAGTGCCTAATTTATCATCGTATATCATTTCATGGGTGGTAAATAATAGGGTACCTTATAATACGCTCTCACTTTGTAGGCACTGACAAGTTCATTGAATCATATATTGTCTTTGATAATAAATATGTCATATGCTTATGTTATCAAGTTGGATAATTTATTTTGTCTCTTGTTCACATATGAAATAACTATTTAACTGAGGTAATTGTCCGATCTCATGTTTAGAAGAATTCGTCTGAACAAAATGTAAGATCATTGTTGTCACTGATGGTAAACATATTTTGAGACTTGGAGATCTTGGATGCTAAGAAAATTTCACACAAATAGCTTGATTTTTCATGCATTAATATTTTCACCATATGGACTATAAAGGGCACATTTTATAATTTTTTTATTTCCATGTTTCTTTTCTTTCCAACTTTTTACATTTGTTTTTCTTAACTATGTTAACTATTGGAATTTGTGATTTTTCATTTCACATGTTTGTTATGAATAATTATTATGAAGGAATAGGAATTCTTGTTGGAAAACTTGTTCTTTATACAAAATTTGGGTAGTTCATCCTTTAGAGGTATTCAGTCTTGGTAATAATAGATCTTATTTTGGAGCATTTATATTATTTGAGGATGTTATCCATTTATATTATTGATTAGTGATTAATAATATTAAATGATTGTAGCTTTCAGTTGAATAAAACTTGAATAAAAATATTATTAAATTTTGTATCACACTAATTCATTTTTTGTTAAATGGATTATAGCTATTAAGATATCATATAAAGGTATCAATAGTTTTCCCTTTTCTTATGTATGTTTCAAAAGGTTGCACTAACTTTTGGAGTAAAATAAATTTTGGATCATGGGGATCTGAATTATGTTACATGATAGTCATATATGACACTGAGTTTGGTTTGACAACTTCAATGTGAGCAATGCTTTCTAGTAACTATTTATGTTGGGACCATCAATGAAACATTGTTGAATGATGAATTCTACATAGGACTTAGGCAAAGACATGTTATAAGCCAAGTTTTATTCTTGACTAGAAAATCATTTCATATTTACTTTTGTTATATGGCCCAAGATTACATAGCACTTGTACTTTCTAATTATATATTATGTGCTCATTGAATATGGGGATCTTATCAATGAGCTCATGCTTGCTTTCAAACAATCTTATGGAGAGAAAGTTATTATCTGGGTTAGGAGGAGTTAGGCTCCTTTCAATTGAAATGAATCTCAAACTTAAGATTTTTTTTTCAAATTAGATTAAGAATATGGTCTAATTTTTATTGTAGAATTTTCCCTACAACAACTAATAATGAATTCCCAACACTATTTTTTCACAATACTTTTATATTCACTTAGAACATAATATACAATGTTTACTTGTTAGAAGAAATAATATATGTATAATATTTGTTAATCAATTCATTACAAACCTTAGAGCATTAATTCATATTATGTTATTTATAGCTTTAACTTACAAGATCTTAAGGAAACTAAAAAAATAATACTCTTGTGATAGTTTGAAGTCTTTCCTAATCACAATGCCTTTACTTTGTTGGAAAAGTACTCTTCAACTCACCTTTTCTTCAATGATGATATTCAAGTATGCCTATATGATGACCAAGACATTTTGGCTCTCTCTATATATCTCATTGGAATGTCTCTTAAATTTTAGGAGAAATATGCCCATAAAACTTAATTATTAATCCATTTACTTCACTAATTGATGCTCCATGGTTTGATACAACACTTTTTATTCTAGTTTTTCTTAGCCATGATAAATGAAAGTAGCTAATTAATTCAAACTCAAAAATTAAAATATTAGAATTTGTAATTCATGACCTATTAATAAGACCCCAATAAAATGTATTATTGAAGACCACTCCAATGTATTATAGTGGAAAAGACCAATGTGCATGGAAAATTGCTTCCAATTAATTCTCAACATGATTATAGTCTAGCAAGTATTGTCATGTGAATCTCATTTTAAAGCTATGAAAACCTTGTTGTTCATCATGCTAATTTTCTTGATGTTGTCATTTTGAAAAATAAATAAGTATAACGAAGTTATATTCTCTTGCAACTAGAATGAATTGGTCCTCTATCATATTTTAGTATTTGTTTCGCTTGGAAATAATTTTCATTTTCATGTTTCGAAATCAAGACATTTCTTTGCAACTTAGAAATTATTAATTTGTAATTATATTTTATTCTTTTCTATCCTTTTTTGAAAAAAAATTACTATGAAAAAATGCACAAGCATCGATAGGTATTGCAAAGCTTATTGAATTAGAAATAGCCAAATAGGTATTGTAGGATAGCTAAATTTAATAGATTTTCTTATTATGTCATTTCATTGTCACACTCGTGTTTGAATGACCATTTTTTTTTTTTGTATCTACAAACATATAGTACTTATTTTCAAGGAAAATTCTCTTTGAATGAAGTACTTGTCTTCTTGTATTGAAACCATTAAACCATCTACCAACAAAGATGAATTATTAGAGAGTGAAACACTAATTTTACATTGTCTTTTCAAGATCATAGTGGCTCATTGTGAATCTCAAAATGGAGTCTCTTCAATACTTTAAAAGTCATAGACACTTAACATGAATCTTGTAAAAGATTACTAAATATTGTGGAGATTGAACTTGATTACTTTTTTAACCTTAAATATCTCTAAACATATAATACTAATTATATAATATTAAAATACATTTGAATTTTATCTTTAATTTCCTAAAAACCTGTCTCTTGAATCTCCTATAAATGAAACTGCTAGCTTAAATCTTAAATAAAAGTTAATAGCATACGCGGCTAGGAAAGAGTGTACGATTTTCTGAAGTCTCTTACCTAAATTTAGAAAAAGACGAGAAACATCTTCAAATTTCGGGTAGATTTTGACTCCGCTTCGATAATCGCTGACCCGTTCAACATCGCGTCAAGCCGGCCTTTTTTGAACAAATTCTTCAAAGAAAGTTCTACACAATTGTACAGCGATTTCAAAATTTGTAGCCATATAATCCGCTAGTATTCTTGCCAAAGGCGACACAATTGTTTCTGAAAGCTTTGATCTGTAATTAGGGCTATAAACTATTTTGCCCTTCTGTAGCGTGTAAATTGAGGGAGAAAACGAACACAGCATGGCAACGTTCGCAATGCCTCTGATGGCGGTCGCAACAGCTGCAGCTGCGGCCGTGGGAGCTTACCGCCACATCTATCCCAATGTAACACCAATACCTTATTATTGTTTTTATTATTTTCTTTTTCACTTTGATTGTTTTTTCTGTTTTCTCACAGAATTATGATTCTGGTTTGCAGAGTCTTGAAATTCGACAGCATAATAAGGGAGAAGCAAAGGAATTAGGCGCAGACGAAAAGAGGCCATCAAGAAAGCACAGCGGAGGACTGGTTTTTGCTCCAGAATTTGATGGTTTACATTGTTATGAAAATTTAATTTCTGGTTGAATCAATTTTTAAGCTTTCTCCATGAGGAGGCCTTCGATTCATCCATTCATTATTCTTTTCCCAGCGACTCTTCGTTGGTTGTAATCAGACTATTTTATTCAATCGCTCAACTGTAACATGTATATTCGAATTAATTTTTAATTCAATATTACTTTGCCCTCCATTTCTTTTACTTTCTTAGTCTCCCCTGTTTCAAGTGTCCTGTTTCGAAGTTTTTTTATATTGAAAATTAATGTGACTATTATGAGAAGACAGCGAATACACGAATTATAATCGTAATCTGAGGACTGTGGCAATAACATATAATAACCTTCGAATCCCCTTTGTTTGACCCGACAATTGCATAGTGGTCAGTACACCTACCCTTGATTGAATGGTGATTGCAGGGGTATAAAATATCTTCTACATAAATTTAGGTAAATAAAAAGATGTAATTAATTGAGTTGATAAATTAAAATGTAATTTTGAAAAGTAAAATGTAATGGACTGATATTTACTTTGAAAAATAAGTATGGAGATTAATGTTTATATTGCATAGAATCTAGTTGTAAAGGTAAAATAAAATAATGATGTTTTGAGCTTATCTAAACAATCTTAGAAATCTCTATGGGTATATTTGAGCCTTTAAAGAACCAATCTAAGTGTCACACAAGTGATATATAATGCAAAATTTAATAGTGGTTTATGAGAATGATTTGACGTAAAATAGTAATAATCTCTTTGCTTTCATCTTCTCTTCTCTTAAATTGATAAGATATTTTATATTTAAAGATTAATATTAAAATGTGATGATAAGATTAATGTTTGTTTTGGCCTTAAATTGATAAGATATTTAATATTTAAAGATTGTTATAACTTTTATAAATTAATCATTAAATAATTTATTAGACAAATATCTCTACTAGCACTTGCACCTAAAGGAGGTTCAAGGATTATGTCCATATAAAACTATATGTATATTAATATGTTAGAGAGTAGTGTTTGTGTATGGATGCACTGCAAACTTTAGTTGCATGTGGCTGGATTAAACGATTAATAATAAATGCTAAATAATGGAATGAAATAAACTTAAATCTAGATTGTTTCCTTAAAGAAATTAAGTATTATCTGATTATTAAATGACAGCTGAAACTTGTTTTCCATGACTCAACAGTAGTTTGCAAGCATGAGACTTGTCTCAGATCCAAATCTATCCACTAATAAATACATTAATTAAATTATCTATAAAAAGATTTAAAAATTAACAAACATTATTAAATACCACCCATACATTAATTTATTAAACTTTTATCTCCATTTAAATTATAATTTAATATTTTAAAAAAAAAAACAAAAAACATTTTTCTGACCCATAAAACGCCAAAACCTGATCGTTATAATTATACTAGGATTCTCATAAAAATAGTTTTAGTTAACCAGCACTCTTACTTTTTCTGTGCAAAAGAATAACAGTGATATAAACCTCAAATAATCCTCGATTCCTATCCTTCCAAGTAAGGTGCAATCACCACCGTCCTATGCAATACAGAAGAGTAGAACTGGATTCGAATCCTGTCCAGCCTATTAAAGTGAAAAAAAGAAAAACCTAACTACTATGCTTTATTGTGAGTCCATTGTGCAATAGTGGATTCCTGTTTTATTTTCATTAATTTGCCATGCAATTGTAGATTTACTGCTCGAATTATAATTTGGGAACAAAACACCAAGAAACAGGGAGCAGACAAATTAAATCAAATAATCAATTAAAATTTGATTTGTATATATTAGTCACAATTCAATGATTCAGTAAAATAGTCTGTTATACAACCACCACAAGACTCGTTGGGAAATAAAGGAATAATGAATGAATGGATGGCCGCCCTTCCCAGGGAGAGGAATTCAAAAATTTCAACCAAAAATTATGTTTTCATAGCAATGTAAACCGTCAAATTCAGGAGCAAACACTAGTCCTCTGCTGCTCTTTCTTGGCACTCTCTTTTCATCCCTGCAAATTATATTTTCATAGCAATGTAAACCGTCAAATTCAGGAGCAAACACTAGTCCTCTGCTGCTCTTTCTTGGCACTCTCTTTTCATCCCTGCAA
>VDFB02264976.1:0-19332 GCA_007258455.2 Sequoia sempervirens
TATTAGAAGATGATTGGGGTTCCTTGGATTTTGAACATGACTTCATGGGCAAGTACAAATTCATCAACAACAATTAAAATAACGGAAAAGGAACAACAATAATGACAACAAAAAATATTGATGACCTTTTGAAAGGATCAACCTCAACCACTTTAAACAAAGACACAAACTACACAACAACCTTTGATGAACACAATAACAGACAATAACCCAATCCAAAAGCAATGAAAAAGATTTATGGACATGGTTATGAACTAATGAAACAACTTGGATATAGTGGAAAAGGATGTGGTGCTCATGAACAAGGTATTTGCAACCCTATAGACCCTATCACACAACACACCACTCATGGTCTTGGTTATTGCCCTTTGATAGAGATCACCAAGCCTTCACTCAACATCAATAATCTCACACAAAATTATCCTAAATCATCCTTAACATTCATCCATCCTAAACTCATTGACACTAGTGGTCTTGATTGTTCTCTTTTACAAGCCATCCAACAAACAAATACACCTTGGATTAATGTCAATGTCATCTCACAAAACATTCATGATTTTTATCCAATAGATTTTACCTCCTCCTATAAGAGTGAGAACAAAATCTCACAATCTAGAGAAACTTGTGTAAGTATGACATCTAATACTAAGCAAGATGTATCTTTGACGCAAACCACAAGACCACCTTCTACCATTGATCAAGAGGGTATCTTTTTGAGACTCCTCCAAGATCACATGATCACCCTCCCTCCTAGAACTTGAAATAAATTCTCTTACAAGACTTCATTCTGCATCTATCATAGAGTTCATGGTAACTCCACTAATGAATGTAAGGATTTGAATCGTACAATCTAACATTTTTCAGGAGTTTGGTATTCTTCCTTCTATGGGGCACCTAATTCCTCTAATTGATATTGATTTTCACTCTCACCTACATTTCATCAATCGTTTTGGCTCATCTTTTTCCTACACTCAGTGGGGGAAAGGGGTTTAGTAGCCTTGTCCTTGTATGTCACTTATTGTTGACTCTTTTGGCTAGTTGTGAACTTTTCATGAACATATAAGAGCAAGATTGGGATGTGGATGACATGCCTTAAGTTGGATTGCATGTGACATACTATCCTTTTTCATGACGTAGCTTATCAAAAACATATGACTTGGCATAGGGCTTTCTGAGTAAGCTCTCATGTTCTCCTTCTTGTAATTTAAATAAATTGCTCACAGTATTGTTGTTTGCAATTGCTTTAATGTGGGGGCATACATCACCACTCACATTTCATTGTGTGATTCTATTTTTCTTGTGGTTTCCTCTTTTGGAAACAATCGGCACAATGTTGTCCATGATGAGACATTACACTTGTCCTTTCTTGGAAACAAGATGAGACTATTTGCACTTTTCCTCTCTTGGAAACATTTGCCACAATATTCTCTAAGATGAGACATTACGCAAACAAAGCAAAATCCATTTGAACATTCCTTACAACACCCAATAATTTACAATTCTTATGAGTGTTGAGCATACAAAGTTTTGCTTCCCTCATAAAGCTAAAAAACCATTTTCTTTTGTGGTGCCTTATTAAAGTTATCAGGAGGTATAATTTTGGTATGGATGAGCGGGAAGCACACTTCGAGGTATGACTTTCCCTATGGCCACATGTGTTTGTGTGAACACATATTGGCCATATGTGTCTCAACTTCTAAGACTTCTCACCCGGCGGACAACCAAGAGTTTTGTAGTCTCAAGGTGAGTATGCATTATTGGACAAACAACCTCGATCTGATCCACAACTAGCTAGAAAAATGGTCAAAGCTTGATCCACCTTTTTATTTTCTAAACCACTTCTTTGGGATATCTCACCCCATGGATGACCTAATTTTATGTGGCCCCAAAGTGAGTGAATCTTTTCCACCCTCTTATTCTTTTCTTTAGTTCATGTCATTGCATGATTATGTATCTTAATGATTTGACTCAGGATCTTGGATCATGGGGGCTTGACTGCCTTCTTGATCTTTGAAATTCTTTTTCATCTACATATGTACACTTGAATGTCTCTTGAATGTCCACTTTAGTGCGAGTTTTAAGCAATTTCATCCTCTCACTAAAGTGGGGGCTAATTGTACCATAGAAAAAAGGAAACTTTCTTGATTTAGGAATATTTGATGGAAAATTGGACTTAATAAGGCCTTGAGTTGGTGTTGTGAGCTATTTTTCACATCCACACTAGGTCCTGGACCCTTTACAAATTGAATAATATGTATTTATCCATGTCTTGCAAAGGTGTTGTAAAGTGTTGTGAAGGACTTTGACTCTTTTCTAGACTTGATGAACCCATTTTTCCCTAATTAAACATTATAAAATGTATTTAATTGCATCTTCACATCAATCTAGAAGGCTTATAAACTAAACCTAAACTTAACCTAGCATTGTAATGTGTTTTCCACATTCACATAGGTTATTGTGCCTTTCTAGGCTGAGTGGACCTCATTTTAGTGTTATATAGTGTATTTAATCACACTTTCACATTGAATTTTGTGTCCCAAGCCCTAATTGACCTTCATATCATCATTAATAGGCCCATATTACCCCATATTATGTATTTCAAGGCATAAATTGATCAAATAACCGATAAAGTCAACATAAAAACCTTATTTTCTTACTTCCTAGCATAATAGCTCTCAAATAGGCCCCACTGGGACTAATTCACCACCTATGGTGAATGAGTCCCTGCTAGGTGGGACTAATTTTCCCAAGGTAGTGAATGAGTCCCATTTGGGTCAATTTTGACTTTTGAGTGAGAAATTTTGGAATTTAAGTCTTGTTTTTCTTCATGTCAGCCTTAGGGATCCAATTTATAGGATAATTAGGAGAATTTACTATAAATACAACCTTCTAAGCCCTCATTCATAATCTCATAACTCATTCACATATCTCTTATCACTCAAACATCGTCTATAATCTCTATCAAGTCAAACAAGCTAGGGTTTCATCATTGCAAGTCATCAAGATAGCTTCCTAAGATATTCAAGGGAAAATTTTCATGTTTTTCTATAGAAATTCAAGATAAAATGTCATGGAAAGGTAATTACTTCATTATTTCATGTTTCATTATATTCTTTCATCATTTGGTTTAATTACCTAGGAGGGGTTTGACCAAGGTAAACCCCCATATCCTAACATCCAACATTTATCTTTCTTGTCTTGTGTGTTTGCAGATTTAGACATCTAGGAGGCTTGGGAATCATTGAAGATTGAATTGAAAATTTGTTCAATTCATCTCTTCACTGATAAGGCAAAACATCAACAAAAAGTCACTTTCAGGCTTGAATCTGACAATTACAGAATTGGAAACCTGGAGAAATAAAAAGTGCAGATGGAAGGCTCCTATTTCCATGTTTGAACATTCAAAAATTAACAAAGTGGAATCATTCATGATGGGTGGAGAATGATTCCCTCTTCTAGGCTTGATTTTGGTTTTCTGCATTTTTGTATACCCTTTTGTCTGAAATGGGTTCTGGAACAGTTTAATAAAATTGGGACTAATTCACCCAGGATGGAAAATGAGTCCCACCAGGGCTAAAAATCAACATTATCAGCATTCCAAAAGTCATTTTTATTCTCCATCTAGATCTCAGGTGCACACTTTCAATTTCATCTATTTCTATTCAGTTTTGCATTCATTTCTAGGTATTTCTACATATTTCAATGTATTTTCAAACAAGTTATATTTCTTTAGTTTCCATTCAATAATCAATAGCTTTAATTAGTTTTCTACATTTATATCATTGTATTTATTCATAATTTCATCATACATATCTTACATTGAGTGAACCACTTAGATTTTTGTGGTGTGGTATCTCTCTTTCCTTTAGGTGAAAGACCCTAATTGAGCAAAGAGACATAGCATTTCAAACCCATAAAATCTATGGTTCACATATTTTTCATAATTTGAAATGATTGTGAACTTGAAAAGCATGTGTGATCCATCCTCTTGTTCACTCATTTAGGTGGATCCTATTTTTCACAATAATCATTTTTGTGAACCTGACTCATTCTACATTGCATTTTTCTTATTTTTAGAGTATCTCATTGCATATTAGGTGAAAATATTATATTCATTATATTTAGATTTGCATTGAATTAGGGTCTTATTCTTTTGCATTTAAATCTAACATTTCATATAGGGTTTAGATTTTCATTTTTTTGCACTTCTTAAATATGAAAATCACAAAAACAAAATAGTCATTTTGCATCTCATTTAGATATCATTCAACTGCATTTGGAAATAAAAAAATTGCATTTCAAAATAGGTCTTGCATTTCATCTTTCCATTGCATTTTTACATTGAATTCTTTTCAAAAATATCTATAGCTACATTTCACTATCTATAACCTAGAATGAAAAGATAAATATGAGAACTTACAAATCATTCAAAAATAGTTCAAAAAGACATAAGTAGGACACATTCACCTTTATTGGAAAATAAGTCTTTGACTACTAGTCTGATATGTACCTTCTAGCATCTAAAAACACATCAAATTTGACACTAAAATCCAAAGAAAAATCCCAAAAATATTTAACTAGGACCCATTTTCCCTTATTGGCGAATGAGTCCCTATTGGCCACAGATTTGCAATTTTAGGACATTAAAATCTCAATTTTTACACTCTGTTTGGTGTATTTATCTTTTTGTTTTAGTTTTTGGATTTGTTGTTTCATCAACTCCATTGGATTTATCTTTAATTGCTTCATTTCAGTGCATTATTATAAAGTTCAAAGTTACATAAAAAAAAAGTATTCACAGCTTATTGCATTGTCTAACTAGTAAATTGCATTGCCTAGATTTTGAAACTTGTATTTCATTCTAGGTTATTATATTTCCATTCTAGGTTTTGTACACTAGGTTTGTAAAAATTGTACGATCTTTACAACTTGATGTCCTATTCACAATAGTGTTATAAGATGTAGTTTGAGGCTCATGTCATCTGGTGATATCTCACTTGTCATGGATCTTGGGTTCTCTGACTCTCTATTTGACAGTGTTGAGAATCGACTCTGTATTGGTTATTTTTTTAGAACCAAACTTAATCTCATTCCTTACCTGTGAATCTGCCAGAATTCAATTGTTAGCAAGGTTGATGAGGGGCCAAAACTTAAGTGAAGCATTTAGAACCCCACTTCTTCTCTTCAAGCTCTGTGAGATCAAGGAGGGTAATCCCATTCATTCTCATAATATTCCTACTTGATCAAGAGAATCTCCAATCATAGATGTATTCCATAGGAAGTGAAAATAAACCAATATTGATATTAAAGGTTTGGAAGACCTCTTATGAAATTGCTACTTATTGCAGGGAATACACTATTACTGAAGGTTTGTATGGTGTAATTTTTAGTATGTTGTGAATTCATTCCCATTATAAATCTCTGGCCAGGTTCATCACTAGCTCAATCAAACATAAGATAAACTAACACAAAGACTAGTGCCTAATCTGAGGGAACAATGGAGTCATATTTTACAATCAATTAGTGTAGAAAAAAGATCCTAATACCTGTAAAACACAATAAACAAACACATAGTTAGATCCAATGCAAGCAAGAATTAAGATTCCCCATGAAATCCATTAGCCAATGCTCAAATTAGGAAATAAAATGAAGAACACAATGAGAAAGAAATGAAATCCTAATTAAGCAAGAAAACTCTTGATCCCATGGGGGAATTGGTGCCAATTTGATGTGAAAATTGACCCTTTACCAACTCCTATGATGCAATGTTGATGAGTGATGAAGGTTGAACCACTTTGTTGAAGATTCACTTGAGCTCCATGATGAAAAACCTACATAACCTAGCTAGGAATTTGATAAAATTTATGAAGATGCATATGACTGAGGATGAATTTGATTATAGTAAGTTTACTCAAATTGTGGATGATAAAAATGAGGGATAACCTCTTTATTTATAGAATAAATTGATGAGAGAAGAGGAAAAAGGGATGAATGTGGAATAAACACCCAACCAATAGGAAGAAACCATTTGTCACCATGTGAATGGGCTAGGTATGTGCGCATTTTGATGAATGTGACCATAAATGCAATTAGGTGGAATTTGAAAATATTGAAATGACATGTAAGAGGGAAAAAGAATGTCTTAAATTCCACTTGGCTCAATGCATAAGGACATGAAAGAAGGAATACATGTCTTTTTGGAAGGAAAAATCCACTTGGATGGATTTCAAATTTGGGAGAATATTCTTTCAAAGATGCCATGTTGAGAGAAAATAGAGAATTTATAAATCAATTAAATTGATTTATTTGTGCAAGTGGGAAAAGCTAGAGGATGTGACATGAATTTAGATTAGATTAATTAGGATTTGATTAATTTAAGAGGGCACTAAGTGATTTGACCCATTTGATTTGGATTCATGGATTAAAATAAATCAAAATGAGATGAAAATGATTTAGGCTTAGTTAAATAAATATTATGATTTGTTTAAGTAAAGGGGATAAATGTTTAGATTAAATTAAACAAGGTTTAATTTATTCAATTTAATAAGCTAACCTTAGAGATTTAATCAAATAATATGAATGATTTAATTAAATAGAGACATAGGGTTAATTAAATTAGATTGATTAATTTAATTGAAAAAAGAGAATGACTTAATTAGATAAATGATTATTTATATAATTAAAGGATGAAGAGTGATGAGAAGTTGAGAAAGTGATTCAGGATGAAATAGTGTTGGTAATCAGGATCAAGTATGTCGGTATATTTTCCATGTCTACATTTTTCCCCTCTTTCAAGCAAAGTACTTGTTACATTGGTTCAAAGAATAAATTGTCTTGATCAAAAATTCAATTTTTTTCAATTTCAAAATTTTCCCCACTGTTGCCCTAGTGGGAGAAAATGTACCGATATATTGCCCCCTCAAGCGATTAGATGAAAATTCTAAATTTTGGGTGATCTTGCAAGAAAGAGGGACAAGGTGCCCGACGGGTCCCAAAAGGATTTGGGAGGTCAAAAAATAAGATAAAATGCAAGAAATGGTGCAAAATGACCCTTGGTTGGATGAAAATGGGACTGGGGGACCAAGACCCTAAGAGGACGGCTAAACAGGGTCAAAAAACCCTAATTTTTAGGCTTAAATGGGCCTTGAGGGGCCCCTTCCAATTCATTTTCACATTCATCCTTTAGAGATCCTACAACTTTGAGCTCTAACACCTTCATGAGATGGCACAATGATAGCTTCCTTGACACATTTCCGACAAAGTGCAAACACATTAGAGGCTTCTTGGCACTAGACCACTGGTGGGTCAACTTGACCCAAGCTTGTTTTTTGATTTTCATGCACATTTAATGCTTTAGGAAACTAGGTCTATGGGAGCGGTCCAATATAGCACTATTAGAAACTTTTGAGCCATGCCACACAACCTCAAATTGCGTCGTAGTCACGAGTAGCGATTTTGTGGTGTAGTTTGGAATTAGGGTTTAAATTCCAAACCCAACCACATGTACAAAGTGTGTCACTGTGGTCCTATTTTAAATTAGGGTTTACTCTTAAATTGAATCACCTTCTCAAGCTACAACATCGTGGTGGAGTTTGGGAGTTTAAAGCTCCTAGTAGTGCAATTTGAAGTTTGCAAATTGCACTGTGCTCAAAGATAGCCACACTGAGGTTGTTTCGGGATGCCGAGACAAACCAGGATCAAGATTTTTTTTGATGAATTTTAACATGGTAAATTTCCTAATTCAAAAGGAGGTGAGAGAGCTCTATTTGCATGAGCATAGGTCCCGAGACCTCTTCAGCATTTTGGGTGATCTCACCGAGCGACAACAGGAGCACCTAGGGTAGATTAGACTTTGGTATATTTCCTAGGCACTTCCCATTTAGACACACTTGGGTATGCAAATGACACTCGCTGAGAGATGGCACAACAAGAAATCTTCCTTCCACCTCATGACAGGTGAGGCTACAATCACACTAGAGGATGTGTGGCAGATTCTGAGATTGCCCATCCATGGGGAGCATGTTATATATGATATGGATGCCAGGAGGGAGGCCTGCTACGATGTCATGGGCATCAAGTAGATTGTATTATGTGAGGGCTAGATCAAGCTAGAGCATCATAGGCCTATTATGTATTCTTTCTAATTAGTTATAGAAGCCATCATATTAGGTCTCATCTCACTAGAGCGAAGGTGTCAATATTTCAGTCTTGGATGGGGGATCACTTCAGAGCACACAGTTCAACAATGGACATTGTTTGCATGGGGATAGTTCTTCTAGCCTCACTGTATAGATATTTGCATGAGTTTTCTACCTAGATAACTGAGCTCTTGGGGTGTGGGTCACACTACTACACATCTAGGCTTGGGAGCACATCATTGTGCTTCATCCTTGAGTTGTTCCAGCTACCATGGAAGCAGATGATTTGGTTGTTTGGCGATAAAGAGGAGGTGTTTCTTTCACCCACACAGGACAACATGGGATTCCCCACTGGCAGAGAGTCCTAGATGACATGTGAGTGTTTACATGGCAACCATACCTTTGATGGCCTCCATGGTTTGATGATGTTCAACATCTCTTTTTCACTCACTAGGATAGACTGATGTAGGGCAGAGAGCACACAATGCTTGAGATGTACCTGCTAGGAAGGGTTTAGAGGTAGGTCAGAGAGCCACAGGATAAGCCAAATGATCAGTATCTGGCCATTTTTGCATGAACAATGAGCCAAAGCTCCTAGGGATGTTATATACCTTCCCATGAGGTAGTTTAGAGTTTTATGCAGCTGGTGGCCAGGCCACGACCATATGACCAGGGTCAGGTGGATGCAAGGATCATGCAGGCATACGAAGAGTGGTTTTGACTGCCACTTAGACTTACAATTCTAGGGACACCATCTATTCGATGCAGAGCTAGAGGCAAGGGAGCAGGATGAGGCCATTGGTTCAGCCAGTTCAGGATAGAGTGCTTCAGGATCAGCCACTCCTAGATCTATAGGTGGGTGAGCAGAGATAGGATCAAGACCCAAGATGAAAGGATAGGGTTCTGACACCACCTAGGGATGGGGGACATGATCAACAACCCTTACAACCACCTCTCTAGCCAGACCCTAGAGATAGTTATATTTTGCAACTATAGGCCCAGGTACAGGAACTTACAGCTGAGAGAGATCAGCTACGAGTAGAGTGGGGCCGAGTGTTCCTGTAGAGACAAGCTATGGAGTTATAGGTAGCAGTAGAGATGGGCCGATGATCACATATTGAGAGCATGTCTGCATCTTCCTCTTGGAGCACAATATCACTTCAATCATACAAGGAGGCCATCTAGAGGCTGACTATTACAGGTTGCACTATTAGTAGGTCATGTCGAAAGCAGGACGAGTGCCAAAATTTTCATAGAGGACAGGCCACAGACCTATAGAAGATTGCGAGGAGAGAGCAAGTGACGAGGGTAGAAGCCAGTAGGGTATGGCCATTTTGATCAAAGAGAGGATTCTTTATGCTCCATGGGCTCATTTTTGATAGCCCAGTGGGATCTTGTACTTATATATTTTGATACTTCATTTGACTTTTTTGTACAATGACATTATAGTTATTATAATGATATATGAGATGATGATTTTGATCTGATGTGATATGTTATGTCCTATCTTATTTATGCATTATGGATGGTTCCTATTTCTATATGCTATGAAATGATTCTATATGATGCTATGATGATGATATTTATGCTATGTGATGGTTTATGGATGGATTTATTTTTTAGTACTTTTTGTTATGCACTTTTAATGATGTATAAAAAATTCTATGATGTGTAAATGCTTAGACTAACAAATCTATATTATGCAATGATGGATGATAGGATGTAATGTACCTTCTCTATGTATGATATGCACTTATGATGATGTGATATGATGATGATATATGTAATGATGTTTATGATATGGATACTTTGACATATGATATGTGATGTATATGTGATGGTGTAATGGATGCCTTTATGATATGTCATATATGATTATGGAAATGGATGATATATGTGCATATGATGTGATGGATTGTAATAATGCTTACGTACATGTTATACTTGTATGATTGTGCAATGGATGCTTATAATATATATGATATGGGATGATTTATGAAATGTTTATGCAAATGAATGCAATTTTATGATTTATGAGATGATTAGAATAACCAATCTATAATGATGGAGATGCAATTTATATGGTATGATTTGACATTTTCTAGATGATATGATATGCATTGTGAAGTATGTTGATGGTTTGTGGATGTAGGATGAATGGAATGATGATAATGATTTGTGGTTAACTATCATGGTACCCTGTTAGTGTGGAAAGAAGATAGAAGAAAGCAAGAGATTCCAACAAGACAAGAGAGAAGATGATGGTGATGATGATGATTCCTATCGAGGAGTTGGGATTTTAAAAGTGACAATTACCTTATGTTTGATAACACACATAGGAAAGATGTGTCAAGGTACAAAAAACCAGGATGGCATTGTGCCTAGTGTGATGGACTTTGAATCGACAAATAGATAGGAGTACTCTGGTTCACACCTGGCACACAAAACTTTATTTAAAATGTAGTTCAGATATTCCAAAACATAGGAAAGCAAGCCTTCCCATATGGTCAAAAAGATGCCTGAAACATCATCCCTATACCTAAACAAAGCACACGTAACTGAGGTTATATTGCAAGAATATCCAACAAGCACAATAGATTATAAAGACAATGATCATTGCCCCATTTCTATCTCTCTAAATCCATTTGTTTGGACACCATCAAGAGTTCATTGGAATGAGTGTAATAAGATAAGCCAAAAGTCAAAGATAAAGTAAACAAACAAGCTAATGTTCTTCGTACCACTAGCCAAGACTAAACTACAGTGATGCTTGATGTTGATATCCATTGTAGGAAGGATGCATCCTAGGACATGATGATATCGGATGATTTGATATGGGATTGATTGGATGATAGGTTATTGACACAAAGAGTTGGCTAACTTGTTTACATACTGACCTAGACTTGAGACCTTGATAATTGAGTTTTCACTTTCAATTTGTTAGACTTGTTTCCGGTTGTCTTACCAAAGGTTGAGGATGATGGCCGTTTTTTATGAGCGATGTTTATTTTGGGTGAAATTGAGATGAGATAGATGGATTTTTTCAAATATTTGGATGTTTTTGAATTTTTTGAAATGTTTTGAGGCTATTTTTGGTATTTTCAAGATTTTTCAAATGTTTTTCTTTCCAAAATTTCCATTGTTTTGGATTTTTCTAATATTTTGATCGAGAGACTAACCTAAAGACCTATCCTAGGGGTCTTAGGGGCTGATTAGCTAAATTAGCCTTGCCTACATTATACACACAAGGACCACGTAGGTCGACTAAAAAAAAACTTGATTATTGATGAGATATGAACACATGGATTGTTGGTTTATTATGATAGACTCCTAAAGGACTGACCTAAGTGTCTCGGGGGATGATCAAAGATCAACCTTTCCTATGTTCAAGGCTCAAAGACCCGTAGTTTGACAAGATGACTCTATTTTTGACTTATTTGACTAAGTTTTGATATGTTTTAGGATTTTGAAAATGTTTTGAATGTTTTGGTATTTTCTTGGTTTTTAGCTATTTTTGGATTTTTTGATGTTATGAACCTCAAGAACATACATGAATTCGATCTGATGAGAACATGCCCCCAGTGTGAAGCAATAGACTACTTCAATATAGGTAGGACAATCTAACCTTTAGAATGAGCTGAGTAGTACTAGGAAGGATAAGGACAAGAACATAGGATCAAGCTATGATGCAGATGTCAAATGGATGATGGATAATGGTTGGAGATAGATGGATGATTGAAATATGATGAACGAATGATGTAGAACAAGCCATGAAGATCTTGGTGGATGGGAAGTTATTATTTACACAAGGTGCCTCTTTGCCAGGTTTTCACCAAGGTACTTGTCCAAAGTGCCATCGAAGTGGTTTTCACTAGAGGACAATTTTATCTTTCTTGTTTTTCAATCCTATTTCCAATTTTTTTGGATTTTTGTATTTTTGTATTTTTTGTCACCAAGATGCGTTTACTAGGTTTCACTAGGGTAACCATTTTCAAGAATTTTCCTAATTTTTGATTTTTGGTTCTATACCTCAAAAGATTTAGGCATAAAACTTTTGAGATTGGAGCTATTGATGGGCTCCTACAAAGGCTTTCCCAGGTGTTGATAATTGATATGCCCACTGACTTGTAATTTGTTGTGATGAAAAATGGTTATAACCAGTTGGGTTCAAATTTTCCTTTGCTATCTAGATTAGGGACATTCTTCTGATTCTCTTTTAGCACTAGTTCTCTGACTTGGAAAGTCCCTCTAATTTTCTTGTTATAACTTCTCTTGAGTCAGTTTTGATATACCTATAGGTGGTTTAATGCTTCCATCTACCATTCATCTAGAGTTCGGCTCATTTACTCTTGATACCGATATTCCCCATCTGTGATGAGATTTTATAGTGATATTCTCAATGATGGGAGCTCGATCTTGATTGGGAGTATGGCCTCTGATCCATAGACCAAGGAGAAGGGGGTGACACCTATTGGTGTGTGAATGTTTAGGCAAGTGCTAGTCATGACCAATATCATTGACCGTTTTCTTGAAAATATTTAGAATGGTTTTGTTTGTAGCCTTAGCTTGGTCATTTTCTTAGGGATAATATGGGGTGGAGGAGCGATGTTGGATTTGGAATTTTTCACATAGGTCACATACATCATGATTTTTGAATGCTATTCCATTAGCTAAGATAGCGGCTTGTGGCACACCGTAGTAGCACATGAGATAGTTTAAGATGAACTTTGATATCTACTTTCCAGTAATGTATGTCATTGGTATGGCTTCCACCCACTTGGTAAAGTATTCAATAGTAGTAATGATAAACTTGTGGCCACTAGATGAGGTGGGGTTTATTTTTCCAATGAGATCAAGCCCCCACTGCAAAAAGGGCCATGGTGTAGTGATGGGATGAAGTTCTTGAGTTGAAGCATGGATAAGGTCCCCATATTGTTGACACTGTAGGCATTTCTAACATATTCATGTGCTTCTCTTTCCATAGTGGGCCAATAATACCCTATCCTTAGCAGTTTCTTGGGCAATGTCGTATTGCTTGAATGCGAACTACATATGCCATTATGTACCTCAATTAGAGTGGTCAAAGCCTCCTCAACACTTAGACATCATAACAAGGTT
Organism: Sequoia sempervirens; assembly: GCA_007258455.2. Taxonomy (NCBI): domain Eukaryota; kingdom Viridiplantae; phylum Streptophyta; class Pinopsida; order Cupressales; family Cupressaceae; genus Sequoia; species Sequoia sempervirens. The sequence goes on from VDFB02264976.1 coordinate 13,257, forward strand.
CCCTCTATACTCCTACAATACAAGATAGCTCCTAGGATCACAAAGCAGGATGTCTTTTTGATAAAGGCTCTCTTTAGGCTCGAAGGTAGATCAGTGGGGATGACTCCTATTCGTAAGTAGGTATAAATTTCATGGTTCGAGGGATCATTAGGACCAATGATTTCACACACAAATTTTGACTCTAGTACCTCAAATGTGGGTACAAGTAGTTTCTCTACCAAGAATTCATGTTTTGGGACACTTCGAGGGATGTCTAATAGGAATCCAATTGTTACCATGGCATTCACCACTCTATTGTTTAATTTAGGAATCTAGTCGAATGTGATCTCAATGAATGATTCCTTGAGACTCTACCAACTTTTTGTATGGAGTTATCTTATCATCCTTTTTTTGGCACTCATCATTCACTTCATTGATTATCAGCTGGGAGTCTCCATATACCCTGAGGGCCATGATGTGACACTACACTACTATTCTGAGACCTATGGTTAAAGCCTCATATTTTGCAATGTTGTTAGTGCAAGAGAATGCCAAATTTTAGGATCTAGATATACAGTCCCCCTATGTGGTGATGAAGAAGACACCAACTCCTGATCCATCCTGCATGTAGGAACCATCAAAGTAGAGTTTCCAGTGGTTGGCTATGCTGATATTGAAGATGGATTCATTCAACAACTCTAATATGAGTGGATTCTCTAAATACATGTGTTCTTCTACAAGCTAATTTTTCATCACATGGCCTATGATTACTTTCTATTCCACTTACTCGATGTCATATTCAGATAGAATCATGACCCACTAGGCCATCCTTCTTGTGAGCATTGCCTTTGATAGAAGGTACTTTAGGGGGTTGATCTTGGTGATAAGTTTGATCTTGTGTCCCAACATGTAGTGTCTAATTTTTTGTGAAGAAAATACTACTACTAGACAAGATTTTTTGATGAATGAGTAGTTTAACTCATGTCAGACCATTGTGTGACTGATGTAATAGATGGCCCTCTCTATCCCATTTTCATTGTGCTGAGCCAAAGGAGCACTAAGGGTTGTTGTTGTTGCTGATACATAGAGTATTAGAGGTTTTCTTGGGATTGGTGGCATGAGGACCAAAGGTGTGAGCAAATATTCTTTGAATTTGTTGAAGGCTTCATCACACTTCTCATTTCATTTATATGCAACTCCCTTGTGAATTAGGTGAGAATATGGGTTTTTCTTGTCTGCTAGTTGTCCTATGAATCTACAAATGGACTGAAGTCTACCTTGGAGGCCTCTCAACTATTTCAATATTTTTGGTGTCTCCATCTCAAGGATTTCCTTTACCTTGGCAAGGTCTACTTCAATACCTCTCATTGACACTATGTATCCCAACAGTTTTCCTAACTGTACACCAAAGATGCACTTCTTTGGATTTAAATAGACCTTGTATTCCTCCAACCTGTCGAAAATAGTAGTCAAAGTTGCTATGTGATCTCTCCTCTTTTTGGATTTTTCTACTATTTCATCAATGTAATCTTCCACATTTTTATGGATCATGTCATGAAATATTAACATTATGGCCCTTTGGTAGGTGGCCCGGCATTCCTCAAGTTGAATGGCATCATGTTCTAGCAGTAAGTCCCCCATGGACAGGTGAAGGTCATTTTTTTTTGTTCTTTGTAAATTATTATTTGGTTGTACCTAGAGAAACCACCCATTAGAGAGAGCATTTCATGTCTTGCTATCATGTCTACAATCATTTCAATGTTAGGCAACAAAAAATCATCTTTTCAACATGATTTGTTTAGGTCTCTAAAATTTGTGTAGATACAGATGCCCCCATCAGGATTTGAAATGGGAACCAGATTTGATATCCACTCCAAGTAGTCGATTGGTCGTAAGAATCCTACATCAAGTAGCTTCTTTAATTCCATTTAACGAACAAAGCAATCTAAGGATGTATTTTTCTCAATTTTTGTCTAACAAGATTTGCTTTAGGATAGACTACTAGATGATGGACCACAATCTCTGGATAGAGCCCAGGCAAGTCTACATAGCTCCATGCAAAGTTGACTTTTTCTCCTTTAAGAAGAATGCTAGGAGTTCTTGTTCCTCTAATAGTAATGAATCTGCATAAAATGTGATGTATGGTGTCTCTTTTGTTACCAAGTTGACTGGTTTGCATTTTTTAGCTAGAACCATTGATTTTTCCTAATGTAGAGCTCTGAGAGGAAGATTGAGTCCCCCATCCTTGAGTTCCTCAGAGAGGTTTTCAAAATTAGATGCCTCATTTCCTTTTACTATTTTTGGTTCAGATAGTGCTAGTGTGTGGTTTTCACTCAAAGACCTAGAGATTATTCTTAGTTTTTCACTTTTGTGATTGAGGGATTCAATCATTTTCCCATAGTGCACATGTGTATCCAACTCAATGATAAATCCTACTTTATGATGTGTACATGGAATATTATCTTGCAGTCCCATAAATTCTAAGATTGCCTCATCATTTTTGAATGTGTCAAGAATTGGCAATCCTTGTTGGTTGTGATTGATGAGTTGGGGGTAGACTAGGAAACTTTCATGGTTTTCATGGTCATTTGTCTCAAAATATAGGGTACTAATCATGAGTAGGGAGGTGTCTTTGAAAAGCATAGAAAAATCATTTATGGGGTCCTCGTCACTACTACATACACCAGTTATATCAATAGGGAAGTTTTCTATGACATGACCCATGGACACGGGTATGTGAAGGGCAGCTGCTAATTGCTAAGGAGGTTTATTGACCTTCCTAACCAGATGACTTCAGCCACATATGGTCACCTTCAGAGGAGTACATTTGAGACCAAGATTTTTCATTCATGTCTTAGGCATGAGGGGTATTAGAAGCCCATTGTTATTTTTTCCATGCTTTTTGTTTATATCATAGCCCATGGTGAGCATTATTTGTAACACTTACTATTATCATCCATAGGTAGATTTGTTGTCAGCCTATTCTCTTGGTATAGGAGATGAGATGGGTCCTCTTCTATTATATCTCAGCCTAGGTTTCCCCAACTTCGAAAGCTAGAAGAGCTTGCTATGAATGTTTGAGATGAGGAAGCTTCATTTGATTGTGGTCATCTTTGTGACCTCAGAGATTGTGGTAACTCTCCTACGACAAAATTATTTTTAGGGATTGCATAATTCCCACATACATTGTATTGGATGATTACTTTGATATCACAGATGGCAGGGATGGCGGGTGTCTCTATAACAGAAGTAGAAGCGAGAGTAGTTGGATCAATGTATGGAGTGGAGGGACCCTCATCATTCTTGGGTACTTGGGGGATTTTGTTATATTTGGCCTCCAAATTTTTGCAATAATAGAAGGGTTTGGGATCTCCATGGATAGTGAGTTATTGGCCTTGGTAAGGGAACTTCACACATTGATGGAAGGTAGAGGCTACAACTTGCATTCTGTGAATCCAATGACATCCTAGGAGGACGTTATAAGGAAATTCTAGGTCAAGGACTTGACATGTTGTTTCTCTGATGACCGGTCCTACTTGAATAGGGAGTTGGATTGTGCCTTGAGACATTCTTTCTTGATCATCATATTCTCTAATGGTAATGCCTTTTCCTTTTTCAACAACATCTTCAAAGAAGCCCAATATTTTTATTAATTTAAGGGTGCATATGTTCAATGTTGCACCTCCATTGACCAAGACCATTTTGATCTTATTTTTATGAATGAATCTTCAAGATGAATTGCACGATTGTGTGATGGTTGTGTTGGAAGATCATAGTCTAAGAATGTCAAAAGGTGAGGTGTAGTGAGGTGCATAACCATAGCTTGGAACTGATTTGCATCAAGATCAGTGGGGATGAAGCATGAGGTCAAGTCTTCTTCAAGGATTTTCTTGTGGGCTAGTGATATCTTCAATAACTTCATGATGGAGATCTAAGCTATGGTTATTTTTAATTGATCAAGGACATTATAGCCACTGAGAGCAGATTTAGAAGTGGATGCTCTGGGAGGTTAAGATGACCCTACAATGGTGACTTTTCTTCCTCTTGTAGTGACTCCACAATCAGCTTGGGATCCTTTCATGGTGATGACAGCGCAATACTAATCTAGGGATGTGATGACATGGTCATATACATGATTCAAACTTTTGAATACACCTTTTCCCTTATCATTGTTACTGTTCCCTTTGTTATGATTGGACATCAAATTTGTGTCAATTTTAAGATTTTGATTTCCCATTGGTTGTTCCACATCTATGATTTTATCATCAATGAGGTCTTGGATGAGGTTTTTCAACCTCATACAACTAGAATTTGTGTGTCCCTTTATCTTTTGGAAATCACAAAGGTGATTTTCATTGTACCATAGTGGTTTCAGCAAGGGCTCTTGAAAATTTTCATAGGTGGGGATTGTGATGAGTTTCTCCACTACTAGCCTCTTCATGATGAATTCGGTCAATTCCATAAGGGCTGTGTACTTCCACTTGGGGGAGTTTTTATTTTACTATGGTGGCCCCCTTTCATTATTCACATTGTTGATTGTTTGATTGTTCATTTGTGGGGTCACAATGTTATCCTGCCAATTGTTTTGATTGTTTTTTTGAGGTTGTTGTTGGGGTGCTGGTGTGTTTTGTCGAGGAGAATTATTGACAACTTTAGCATCAACAGCACCATCATTGGTAATGTTTCTATTTTTTTCCCATGTGTGAGGTTTGTCATTATAGCTTGTGGATGGGAAATTGTTTTTCTATTCAGAATATGTGGGTGTTTCTCCTTGTGTAGTAAGGGCACGTTCAATGTTAAGTGCTTTGGAGATCGATTGATTGTATGTGGTGATACCTTGCACTTTAAGATGGAATGCCAAGGATCCTTCTATATTGGAGATAATGGTGCAAAATTTTTATTCTTCTGGCATGAGCCATTTTCTCCTTTCTTCCTTGGATCACCATTGTTGTAGGAAGGAAGCAAATGATTTGTTCTTCCCTTGTTTGAGAGTTGATAGTTCTTCTAGAATGACATTCATACTGATATTGAATGCATGATTTTTGATGAATTCATCCACTATCTCTTGGAGCTTCTTAATGCCTGGAGGGAGATGAGAGAACCACTCCAATGGCTTGGCCAACCAAAATTCCAAGAAATAGTCGCATCAGATATGTATCATCATATGCGCCTTCCATGCAATGCTCTCAAAATTCCTCGATGTGATCTTTAGGGTTTCCCGTACCATGATATTTATCAAATTTAGGGATCTTGAATCCCTTTGGGAATGGTTTCATTGCAATACTCTTGTTGAATGAATAGGGACACAAGTTATTGGGTGTTTTCATAGTTTTCCCTAATTGAAGATCAAGCACTTGTTGTGAGAGAAACTTGATTTGTGTCAATACATTGTTTTGTGGATTAGTGGGTGGAGTGAAGGTGTAATGTGGTGGTTTGAATGGTGGGATGGGTGGATTTTTTGGTGTGTTTATGGATGGTTCCTACATTTTTTTTTGTGCTAAATATACTTGTAACTATTGTTGTACCAACAAAGCTTGTTGTTGGTCCTATTGTTGTCAGGCTTCCTATTGTTGTTGCACCAACAACACCTATTGTTGGGCTGCTAATTGGGTTGCTTCTTGTTTCTCTTGGTATTTCTTCAAAACTTGCTAGTATGCTAATTGTTGAGTTGCTTATTGTTTTGTGAGGTACTATTCTTGCACCTGCGCTTGTGCTTGTGCTTGTGCTTGTGCCTGTTGAGCTTGGTATTGGGCTTGAGCTTGTGCTTGTGCCTGAGCCTAAGCTTGTGCTTTTTGGGAAGCTTGTGCAATAAATGCAACTTGTGAAACTTGTAATTCTTGTGATGCTTGAGAGGCTTGTGCTACTTGAGCAGCTTGTTGTACTTGTCACGCTACTAATTGTTCTTTTGTTTGTTGAGCAGTTAGCTATGTAGCTTGTTGAATTTGGATTTGTTGAAGTGCCTTTTGATAGGAATTTTTTTTGGGTAGATTGTAACATAATGCTATATTATTTTGATGTGTTTATGTTCGGTGGTGGAGGTGGTAGTGAATTTGGAATGGTGTTTTTTTTTTTTATGAGAGGCATTGTTGTATTGATA
>VDFB02264977.1:0-35447 GCA_007258455.2 Sequoia sempervirens
GGAGGCGATTGATGAGGGTACAGACCGTGACAGAGCAGGAGGGTGCCCAAGAGGAGATGGAGGCCAGGAGTCAGCCAGAGAGGATGGGGAGGACGACAGAGGGGGGGGCATATGGTATAAGGGCATGAGCCTCCCATTGTAGAGATAGGGGAGAGTGAGGATGAGGAGCAGCCAGAGATAGGAGATCCGAGGAGATTGATGAGAGTGGGGAGGCATGGTCAACAAAGGAGAGTGCGAGTCCGTCCTTCCATGGAGGACTTGGAGGATCAATAGGAGGAGGACGATAGGGAGAGCGATGATACTATGGAGATAGACGGAGATGTGCCGGATATGGATATTTGGGATGCAGAGCCATTGGCGGTGGTTCCTGTCATTGCCTTAGGGGATTCGATTGTTCAGCCGAGAGACACTATGGAGAGTCTTTAGAGTATAGATCAGAGGTTGAGGGTGGCAGAGGCAGAGGTGATCAGACTCAGAGTCGAGCTATCGAGAGCACTAGTAGCAGGTCAGAGGGATTATAGATTTATGGTAGAGGTGATGGGGAGAGAGAGGGAGGTACTGCTGGCTGACATACAGGGGCTACAAGATGAGTTAGCTGTTGTCAGTTGGGACCGTGACAGAATATAGGTGGAGACCATTATATTGCAGGCCAGAGGGGAGTTAGTGGGTATGACCGATCATGTATCAACAAGTAGTGGGAAATAGGTGGATGATCTCCGGCAAGAGCGAGATGAGCTATGGGACAGAGTGTTTTTCTTAGAGCAGACGGTGGGAGAGATGGGGGTGATGCAGGAGAGGGAGAGACAGGCGAGGGAGCATGTTCATCTTATGCAGGTGGAGAGAGATGTAGCACAGGAGCGAGTACAGGCAGTGGAGGCAGAGAGGGATATAGTGCAGGCGCGAGTTCAGGTGTTGTAGGATGAGAGAGAGTTGACAAAGGCACATATTTGGTCTCTTCAGAGGAGGAGAGAGGAGGCAGCCTCAGAGGTATTAGTACTGTAGGGCGAGCGAGATGTAGCGGTGTTGAGAGTTTAGGAGCTGCAGGGGGAGAGGGATGGAGCAGTGGTTCAGGCGCAGGCTGCATAGAGAGAGAGATGCTACAGAGAGACGGATGTAGACGCTGTAGGGGGAGCAGGATGCAGCAGTGATTCAATGGCAGTCTATGCAGGGCAGTGATGTGATAGGGAGAGATATGCATGGATTACAGGGGGAGAGGGATGCAGCAGTAGCCAGGGCGGTGGCTACTGAGGAGATGAGAGATCGGATGCAGGCGGAGATGGCACAGTTACACTTATCCCAGGAGGCCTGGGAGCAGGAGAGGAGGATGATTATGAGGAATCGGGACAGGTATCGTCAGGAGCAGAATTCCGCTCGGGTTTAGGTTGTGGAGCAAGAGGAGAATGCGAGAGAGGCAGGATTTTGGATGGCCGCATACTACCATTCAATTCTAGACCCGACCCAACGGATATTTCAGTATACCCAACAGGCACCCCAGATGCTAGTGCCATCTCAGTTGCTGGGGACGGACTCGAGGTTACAACGATTCACCGGGTGCTACACCAGATAGGAGATTAGTACCGGATTCCCCATAGAGATCAGATGTGGGTAGCTCATTCGGGAGGTGACAGGTTACTAATTTTTTGATAGATGCAAGGTGGAGCATGTAGGATTTATCGAAAGAGATCAGAGAGGTTTCACATCTTTGGATCTTGTAGTTGATTATGTGATGGATATATGATAGATTTTGATGTATGTGACACATTATATTATTTTGACTATGACATGAGACAGTTCTTATTGGCATTATGTAGTATGTTTCCTTTTGTGATGGGTGATTATATGCATGTGTATATGATATTTCCTACTTATGTGGATGGGTATTTTGGGTTATTTATGCATATGTGTATGATATTAGATGCTTATGTGGATGATTGGGTGTATGTATTTTATTAATGCAGATATGGTGATATGATATGCACACATGTTGCATTTATGATGATTTATATGTATGGATGCCTAGTTAACTTATTTATCATGTATGTATATGTGTATGATGGATTTTGTATGAACATTTTACATATGCAGGATGTGATGTATTATGAGTCTGACACTTTGTGATGCAAGTGGTGATGTATGCATGGATCTAACATGTGGTGATGCAGGTGGCGATGGATGTGTGGTTAATAGAATGATTTTGATATCCAATAATGTTTTTGTAATTTTATAGGAAATAACACATGGCCATAAGTGCCAATAAGAACTGACAGGATAATGGAAGGTGGGTATGTAGTGATTGTGAAAATGGGTGTCATTTGGCATCTGTCAAAAATCATTAGTATCCTGAGAAGAATGGGAAAGAGGGAGAGAAAGTATTTGCACAACCAAAATCATAGGGTGAATGCAATGTGATAGATGATGAAATGCAGTCCTAATATGAGTTTCCATCTTTGGAGCATTGATATTTGCTATAGCATAAGATACCGGATACCCTGATATATAAGACCAAGGCCAGTAGGCATCCAATGCATGAAACAAACACAACAAGCAAAAGGGGGCTACCCCAACACCCCAAGGTAACGATGACCTTGGTTGGGCCAGGCATTGGGATAACCACAAACACACGAGGATGCCCCAACGTAACACAAGACCCCATGGATCCTGGTGGGTACTACGTGGGACAACCGAAAAGGCAGCAAAAAAAGAAAAGACCAAGATGAACCCATATGTCGACTAGTCAAAGCACACCATGATATGATGGATCAAGGTGACCATGACAAGTGTTGATAGTGAGCTCAAATGACAAATAAATTCCAAAACATCAAAAGATCACAATTAAAATCAAAATGTCCTTTGCCATAGAATCAGGGTGATGGATAGGATCGATGAGGTCTACTAGGAAGGATGCATCTTGTTGAGACCGATAATGGATACTAAACTAGAATGACCCAGTTTGACGCCAGATGCTTTTCATTAACTAAATCTTTTGATACTATTAGGATTTTATTTGAGAATAATGGGCCAGATGGAGACACAGACTGACACATCCTATAGACCTAGGGGCTCGGGGGCCGATTAGAGATTAGCCTTGCCTACGTGAAAGCACAGAGCCCTCGTAGTTCATGAAAAGACCATGGATAAAGCAGAAAGAGGATGATGAAGGTAAATGATGGATGACCAAGACGGGATGGTCAAAATACCCTGGGGGAAAATCAAATGATAAGCCTTGCCTACGTGATAGCGCAAGGGCAACATAGTTCGACTAGTGATGCGGAAGGACGAGATCTAGATGGAGACTGAAATGATGGATGATCCTATATGGTGACACGGACTAACCGACAAAGGGAATGGGATACTAAAAAGCTCAGGATGAGGGATAGGCTAGATAGGTCGTCCAATGCTCAATCAATATATAACAAGTGGCCTAGGATGAGATGGGCGAGGACGATAGTGCGGATGAAAGCATAAAATAACTAGGATGTCAGGTAGATAATGATTAAGCCCTCTACGGATGATGCCTGTTACCAAGTTTTCACCATCCATACTTATCCAAGGCGCCACCAAGAGGTGGTTTTCACCATAGGACGGATTTATTTTTCTTTACTATTGTTGGATTTTTTGGTTACCTTTTTTATTTTTTTATTTGATTTTTTGATTTTTTTGATTTTTTTGATTTTTTATGATTAGGTGGGGTTACTAAGCGGACTTAGGCGTAGAAATTCTTCAGATGCATGATATTGACGGGTTCATCAAGGGGATTTCCTTCAATATTAGTCAACCTATAGGCCCCAGATCCATATTTGGCGGCTATGATATAAGGCCCTAACCAGTTTGCCTCAAATTTTCCCTTTTTATCACGATCCTGTTGAGTATGTTGGTTCTCCTTAAGAACAAGCTCACCAACCTGGAATTGTCGAGGACAGACCTTTTATTGTAATTACGTTTGAGGTGGTTTTGGTATGCTTGTAGATGATCATAAGCTTTTATTCTTCGTTCATCCAGTAATTCCAGTTGTGCAAGCTGTGCAACATGAGCATCTTCTTCGCTAATAAGATTCTTCAGAGAAATCCTCAGTGATGGAAGTTCAACTTCAATTGGCAAGATGGCTTCAGCACCATATACTAAAGAATAGGGGGTGGCACCTGTCGGGGTGCGGATGGATGTGCAGTATGCCCAAAGGGCAGGATGAATATGGAGGTGCCAATCTTGTCCAGTGTTATTGACAACCTTTTTGAGGATGCGGATAAGGGTCTTATTGGTTGCTTCTACCTGACCATTGCCCTGGGGGTAATAAGGCATTGACCAATGATGTTGTATATGAAAGGTGTCGCAAAGATGTTTAATGGCTTGGTTTTTGAAGGGTTTTCCATTATCAGAGAGGATGGTGGATGGGATACCATATCTGCAGAGAATATGGTAAAGGATAAATTTTGAGATTTGGACACTAGTGATTTGTGAGAGTGGCATTGCTTCCACCCACTTAGTGAAGTATTTAGTGGCTGTAATTATGAATGTATGGCCGTCGGATGATGGTGGGTAAATCTTTCCAATCAAGTCGAAACCCCATTGAGAAAAGGGCCACGGTGCTAGGAGGGGCTGAAGATCTTGTGCTGGGGTGTGAATCAAATCTGTATGTTGTTGACATGGAAGACACTTCTTCACAAATTCACAAGCATCATGTTCCAATGTAGGCCAATAATATCCAGCTCGTAGGATCCTTTTGGCCAGAGCCATACCATTTGAGTGAGCTCCACAAACACCACCATGTACTTCCTTTAGTGTCGTACAGGCTTCGGTCTCATTCAGACATCTAAGGAGGATTTCATCATACCCGCAACGATAAAGCGTATCACCGACAATGATGTATCGGGAAGAGCGATGAATAAAGGATTTGTGTTGGTTGCGTGTAAGTTATGGGGGTATGATATTATCACGGAGATAGGTGTATATTTCTTGATACCATGGGGAGGCGGGACCTACGATATTGCACACCATATCAGTCTCAGGAATATCATATGCAGGGATTAAAAGTTGTTCAACAAGAAACTCACATTCTGTTCGGTCTTTAGGCATGTCAATTAGGGAACCAATAGTGGCCATTGCATCTGCCGCTTTATTCTGTACCCGAGGAATTTGGTCAAACTGTATGAAAGTGAAATATTTCTTGAAATCATCCACCATGCGTTTATAGGGTAACAGTTTATCATCTTTCGTGAGGAATTCATCATTAACTTGTTTGGCGACTAATAATGAATCACCAAAGACTTTCAAATGAGTTATGTGCCACTATTTTGCAATTCGGAGGCCGGTGAGGAGAGCTTCGTACTCTGCCATATTGTTGGTACACGGGAATGCTATCCTGAACGATTTTGGAATGTAGTCACCTTGAGGGGTAACTAATAAAATTCCTGCTCCAGATCCACTATGAGTGTATGAGCCATCAAAATATAGCGTCCAAGCTGGTGCTTCTGTAACTGTGTAGATTTCTTCGTCTAGGAATTTAGTGTCTAGTGGGTAGGCATCTACTAATGGTGCCTTAGCCAATTGATCAGCGATGACCTGTCCTTTTATGACTTTTCGCTCTACATACTCTATGTCAAATTTGCTTAGGAGCATGACCCATTTGGCCATGCGGCCAGTCAGAGTGGTTCTAGATAACAAATACTTCAGGGGATCAATTTTAGCGACTAATTTGACTGGATGGCTGAGCATGTAATGATGGAGTTTCTGTGTGCTAAAGACTAGCGCAAGGAAAGATTTTTCCATGGGGGAGTAATTTAACTCATAGCCAACCAATGTTCGACTGATGTAGTAGATTGCCCTCTCTTTGAACGACTCATCATGTTGTGCCAAAAATGCCCCTAGCACGATTGAAGTAGCAGAGATGTAAAGCAGGAGGGGTTTTCCTGGAATAGGTGGCATCAAGATTGGTGGATGAGCTAAATATTCCTTAATTTTATTGAAACCTATCTGACACTGCTGGTTCCATCGGAAGGTGGAATCTTTTTTAGAAGATGAGTGAATGGCTGACACTTATCTGCTAGCTGGGCTATGAACCGACGAATGGACTGCATCTTCCCCTAGAGGCTTCTTAACTGCTTTAGATTGCATGGATGTGGCATGTCCAGGATAGCCTTTACCTTGGCAGGATCAACCTCAATGCCCCTACGAGAGACTATGAAACCCAACAATTTTCTTGACGTGACCCCAAAGACAATTTTTTGGATTTAGCCGCAACTTGTAATGCTCTAACCACTCAAATATCTTTTTTAGGATGGCAGGATGTTCTGCTCGTGTTCTGTACTTTCCTAACAAGTCATCGACATAATCCTCCATGATGATATGGATGAGGTCATGGAAGATGACTATCATCGCCCTCTGGTATGTTGCCCCCGCATTTTTGAGACCAAAGGGCATAACATTATAACAGAAAGTACCCCAAGGTGTCATGAAGGCGGTCGTGTGTTGGTCCTTAGGTGCAATTCAAATTTGATTATAACTAGAGAAGCCATCCATAAGGGATAACATCTCATGTCCTACTGTTAAGTCGACCAACATGTCAATGTTAGGCAGAGGGAAGTCGTCTTTTGGGCAGGCTTTGTTAAGATCCCTGAAGTCTGTGCGGATCCGAATGTCTCCATTTGGTTTGGCAACTGGTACTATATTGGAGATCCACTCAAAGTTGTCAATCGGTATGATAAAACCCGCCTCTAGTAACTTCTCCAATTCCTTCTTGACTAGTAATGTGACCTACGGATGCATCTTGCGGAGCTTCTGTTTGACAGGCTTGGCATCTGGGTGAACGTCTAGATGATGAACCACTAAGGTAGGGTCTAATCCTGGCATGTCTTAATATGACCAAACAAAGTTAATGATTCCCTCTTGGAGTAGTTGCACGATGACTGGATATTCTTGCTCTGAGAGTGACTTAGCCACATAGGTGATTTTAGGATTTTCAGCAGTACCCAGATTAACTTCTTGAGTTTCTTCAATTAGAATAGATGATCGGGTAGATAACTGAGTTCCCACAAGGGGAAGATGAACATCTCCATCTTCCAGCGCCTCTTGGAGGTTTTCGCCATCAGATGCGTCCTTTATTTTTACTTTTTCAAGGTTAGGAAGCGCCTCAGGGAGGTTTTCACTAGATGACCACTTTTTACTTTTCTTATTCTTATTTTTGCGACTGGAGTGTTCATCCTCCCCTAATCCCATAAAGTTGACATATGTATCCACAGACATATTGACAGGTGTGGTATTATGTAGGTCCCAATCAATAAGCTCAGGGTGACAAAGGGATAGGCTAATGGTGCAGACAGATAGGCATTCAAACATAGATGATAAGTCAGTGTGATCGATGTCATCGTACGCACGTATGATGGATTCCTCCTTGGGTATGTCTTCCAATGAGCCATCGTCCACATCAATACTATTGGAAGTATTAGACGATGTTGTAGGGCTTTTCTGTTTTCTGTCATACCCAATGCCTATGTTTTTTGGTAGCTTTGATGTATCAATAGGTTGCAACCGCCCTTGTTCTTCTTTAGCTAGGCCTCTGCCTTGGTAGTTATACTTTTCTGCAAACTTAGCTGACCACGGATATGCTTTCTGAAAATATTCCTTTAGAGGAGGATCCGGCTGGGGTTCTTCTCGATAGACCCATTGGCTTATGTCCTCTTCTGGTGAATCTATCTTGACACTTGGGGATCTAAATGTGGTGGCAGGGATGTTTTTACCACTGAAGGTGATAGTCTTTTCTTCCTTTGGAGTAGCATGCGAAGGTTGACCATACTTGTGTGGTGATGGTGGCATGGTTGCTACATTGAGAGCAGTACGTATTTCGTATTCACCACACCCTTTGTCAATGATCTAGAATTTGGTGACTATAGGATCAGTGGTGGAAGATGGAGTGGTTATCGTGACAGAGGGTGGATTAGCGGATGATGACTAGGATGCCCCCATTTCAACCCCATGACAATAATGTAAATGGGGGAATGACGCTTCCAAGGCACGGCAATATTCAAATGGTTGGGGGTCAGCATAGATGGTGACTTCTTGTCCGTTGACTGGGAATTTTAGGCACTGATGGTAGGTGGAGGGAACGGCTTGCATAGCATGGAGCCACAGGCGGCCAAGGAGGAGATTATATGGTAAGTCCAGATCAAGGACATGATAGGTAGTGTATTGAAGCACAAGTCCCACTTGGATAGGAAGACTGATAATTCCCTCTAAATTTATTTTTGCATTATCATAGGCTTTGATTGTGATGATCTGATTACTTAAATCCGCTTGAGTATACCCCACCTATTTTATGAATTTCAGAGTACACAAATTGAGGGCATAGTCATTATCTACCAAGACTCTTTTTATTTTATGGCGAGCAACCACGACTTCGATATGTAAGGGGCGCTTATGATTGACATCGATGTTTGGCATATCATTTTGGTTGAAGTGCAGTTGATAAGATAAAGCCAAGTGTCCCACCAAGGCTTGGAATTGCGTGGGGTTGATGTCATTTGGCACACGGGTTTCCTACAGGGCTCTATTGAGGATTTCTTGATGTACAGGGGAAGACTTAAGCAAATCCAAAATGGATATATGAGCAAGGGTCTTTCCTAAGTGATCAAGGATGTTGTACTGAGAACTTACAGGAGTTGATTGGGTGGGTGTAGAGGCTGCAGGGACAGTGATGCGGGCTCGTCGTGTAGTAACAACACATTGAGGGTTTTTGGCTTTAACATGTATCATGGATACACAAGGTTCTACCTGCTCAATGTAATGAATAATACCCTCGTAATTGAGGGGTACATTCTTATAGCTCACATTATTTGTGTTGTTGTTTTGAGGATTACTACTGGAGGTGCTCGGGCCTTGATTACGGTTTGGAAAGGCGTTTTGATATATCTGCAATTGAGCATTGGACGATGAGGCTTGACTGGTGTCAACCTTGATATCTCCTCGATCAATGAGATCTTGGACATAGTTTTTTTGACCCTGACATTTATTCAAAGAGTGTCTTTTGATTTTATGGAACTCACAATATTCATTTTCCTTAAACCATGCGGACTTGGGTTCATATTCGTCAAGTGGCTTGGTGACAGGGTATGTGATTGGATAATTGATTTGTATCAATTTAGTGAAGATAACACTCAGGGGTTCCCCCAATTGAGCATACTAGCGCTTAGTGTTCCCTTGGTTGTTCTGATTTGACTATTGAGGAGGACGAGGTGCCCCCTGTGGTACAAATATGGCATTAGGTATGGAAGGTTGCTGTCTCAAGGATGTGTTAGCCACCTGGACATGTTTAGTGTCTGTCACGTCGTTATTCACTGCATTCTTGTTCTTGTTCCAGAATCGTGGTTTATCGCCAAATGACCTCTCTTTATCATGACTATGTATTTTGATGTGTCCTTTGGCAATAAGGGCACGTTCAAGGATGCGCCCCTTTTCCACTATCTCCGTGAAAGTGGTGACACAATGTAACCTAAAATTATGGGCCATGTCAGGATGAGAGTTTTCCACGAAAAGAGTGACCATGTCTTTTTCTTTCAGAGGGGTCTTCATTCAGCTTGCTAATGCGCGCCACCTTTGGAGGTAGCTAGTAAAGGTTTCCCCCTCACGTTGTTTCTCTTTGAGGAGATCTAAGGTGTCTGTGTCCTCCAAATTGAAAGAGAAGTAGGATACAAATTTTTCTGACAGGTCTACAAAATTTTTTATGGACCCTTTTTTGAGGGTCATGAACCAATCCAAGGCATGGCTAGTCAGGCTTTGTGGGAACAACGCAAGAGATAGTTGTCATTGTGCATGACCTCTTGACATTGGGAGTAAAATTCCTGCAAGTGAGCCTTAAGGTCTTTGTTTCCCTTGTATTTTTCAAACTTTGGTATTTCAAAATGTTTAGGAAACAGGATTAATGAGATGGAGGGATCAAATGGATATGGGCATATGTCTTCAAATTTGAATGATTGTTTGGTAGCCCCGGCTTGAAGGTCTTTCAGAGCGGCTTTGATTTCCAACAGATCTGAGTTGGCTGGTGGTGGGTTGGGGGGATATTGATGATAAGATGATAAAAGATCCTGCTAAGAGGGCATCAAATTGTTGAAATATGGATTTGGATGGTTGGATGATGATATGCCTTGCTGGTAAGGCGGGAGATTTTGTTGATACGGGGGTTGTTGTTGTGGGGTATAGTACGGATTTATTTGATAAAAGTGGGGTAAGTTGTTGAGAAGCTTGGATGGGATGTTGTGTATTGGTTTGTTGGTGTTGAAGGTACTGTTGTGATTGTTGGGAGGTCACATAGGGCGGTTGTTGGTGAAATTGCTGTTGATTGTGATAGTAGTAGTGTTGAGGGAGTTGTTGTTGTGATGTCAACTATTGTACGGGTCGAGATGGGATGTTGTGTTGTGGTTGAGCCTGCGGACGCAAAATGGATGCGAGAAAAGGGGATATGGTCCGAGCAATAGGTCGAGATGGATTGCCTTGTGGTTGGTATGGTGGTTGTTGTGAAGAGGCCAAAGCATTATGTATAGGTGGTTGCTGATGAGATGGCTGAGGTAGCGTAGAAGCGTTTTGTAAAGGGGGTTGTTGGGTACCACCCAAAATGTTCAGCTGGGGTGTGCCTTGTGGAGGTAATTGAGGCAGAATGTTGGATTGGTGAAACTGTTGAGATGTATATGAAGATGATGGTAGATTTGTGGCCCCAGGAGGTGGAAGCAATGTGGTAAAGGGGGTGCCCCTAGTGTTGACTGTAGGTTGATTCGAAAGAGGGGGTGCTGTTAGCGTTAATGGCATGGGTTGTGGAACATTTTTTGGCATACCATAGGCAAAAGGATTATTGGGATCAAGCACTTGAGGACCTCCCATGTCTGAGGTTGAAGTGTGTGGGGGATGGTTAACATGATAAAGAACAACATTTCCAAATTTAGGTTGATGCCAACCCTCAACTGGAGGAACATTAGGGAAGTACGAACCTTCTGGTGCATTTTGTGAACCTTGGAGTACATTAGATGGGGAACTCCTATATTTGGACAAGTCAACACCTGAGGGGGGTTTGACACCCTTCTCAATTAGGTGGGCCAAAATTTCTTCCCCATGTTTTTCAAGCAGACGGTCAATCATTTGCACATTGGCGGGATTACTAAAATGTTCCTCAAGCATGAGTTCAGGTTGATTAGCCATACTCTCTTCATCGTGTGGTGAGTTGTTCTGATTTTCGATGTTGGAGTGCGATGAAGTACCATTTCGAGGATCGAGAGGGATGCCAGTACCATTGTTAGGATCTGATGAGACATTCATTGTGTTGCTGGGATCTTGAGGGTTGTTTGATTGGGCATTATGGGCTTGTTGGTCGGCCATTTTCTTTGCCTGTGATCGGGTCTAAACGGCCATGCAAATGTTCTATGAGGGGATTATAAAAATGTTTTTGACGAATGATTTGATTGTAATTGGATGAGATCTGATTTGGATGGGGTTTGGATTTGGATCAGATTTTGTTTGGATATATTGGATTGGATCGGATTTTGATTGGCTAGATTGGATTTTGATCGAATTGGATTGGATTATTAAGATCAATAGGATTGCATTCATTGAACGGATGTGATTTGGTTGATTGGGTAATTTGATTGAATGATTGATTTTGATAGATTTGGATGATTAGATGGGTATGATTGGATGATGAAAGATGTGAGAGAGACCTTGAGTTTAATCAAAGGAAGTTACCCTTAGTGACCAAGAGCTTTGATTGATTAAGAGGATGATTATGGCACCGAATCCACCTTAAGATAGGAATGGATTGATTGGGCCGAGGATGATAACTTACGACACCGAATTCACCTCAAGATGGAAGCAAATTGATTTGGGTCGAAGTTAAAGACTAATAATCAAATTCAAGTGCTATGGCCAATTTGGGTAACCACTTTGTAATACAATGTTAAGGCGGTTTGGTTATGGGTGGTGTTTGGTGATGTAAATGGTAAAATTATGATGTTCGCTAGGTGAGGGTATGGACTTTTGAATAGATTATGGGAAAATTAAAATGAACGGGTGGATTGAGGGTGATTGTGGAGAGTGAATGGGGATTTAGAATGGTTAAACAAAAGTTTGGAATGATGAGATGGAGGTTTAAAATGGTCAAATGGAGGTTTTGGGAGACTTAGAGTGACAAAATGGAGGCTTGGGATGATGAGATAATGGTTGGAAATGATTAAATGATGGTTTAGAGGCTAAACAGATCCAAATGGGGCGATTTCGGGTGTTCAGGAGGGAAAATTCGCCCCTCTACAGTAAATCAGGGGCGCAGTCGCCTCACTGCAGTAAATCAGGGGCGTAATTGCCTCACTGTGGTAAATCAAGGGCGTAGTCGCCTCACTACGGTAAATCAGGGGCGCAGTCACCTCATTGCGGTAAATCAGGGGCATAATCGCCTCAATGCGGTAAATCAGGGGCGTAATCACCTCACTGTAGTAAATCAGGGGCGTAATCGCCTCACTGTGGTAAATCAGGGGCATAATCGCCTCACTGCAGTAAATCATGGGCGTAATCGCCTCACTGCGGTAAATCAGGGACTTGGCTTGATGAAAATGACTATGGCAAGGATTTTAAAATGACAATGATAAGGCCAATTTGTCAAAATTTCACTGGTTTCTCACAAGAAAACACTCTTAAGCAAACACAATCCTATGATTAGTGTTAAGGGTATGGCCAAAGAGGTCTTAATCTAGGATGCACAAGGTGTCTAGGGAGTCCTTGATATACTCTCGGTATGTGCGGCACAACAGTGAACAATAGCCTGTCACAAGCGTGAGTCGGGAACCCCATGGAGATATTGAAGGGCTCAGACCAACTCTTCACGTCTATCTAGGTATCACCCTAGCTTCGACACTCTGCCAATTACGACGTGACTGGATTGGGGTACAACTTTCACTCTCCCCCCTTTATATACCCCACCGATACGCATGGTTGGAATCATCCCTTGGGGTGATGAAATCCCCAAGCAGGTCCCACTATAAAGAAAGCACTAACCATCTCCAACTACTCCCCAGGCTCACACAAAGTCCAAGGGGAAAGCGAAAACAAGCTAATGCTCCCTTTGGGTAACACAAAAAGACAAGCACAATAAACAATGAATATTACTCCCTCTAATTAAACTATGTTCTTAGATTAACACAAACAGCAAAGATAGATTAAAAAATTTGAGCAAACGGATAGCCCTGCAAGCAAATGTTAGATGTTTTATCCTGCTTTCTTCATCAACTTCACAAGAATATGCTGCAAAAAAGTTAGCAAAAAACACCCGTATCCTTGCAAGAACAGTGTTAGGGAGAAAATAGTAAAAAATCAAAGCCAAAATAACAGTTTTACCTTCCAAAATGCGTTGCTTTTCGGTGACCAGGGGGCGCAGTCGCCCTTCTGCAGTAAATCAGGGGCGTAATCGCCTCACTGCAGAAAATCAGGAGCGTAATCGCCTCACTGCAGAAAATCAGGAGCGTAGTCACCCCACTGCGAAAAATCAGGGGCGTAGTCGTCCCACTGTAGAAAAGTGTTAGCACAAATTTCATCCCAGGGGGCGTAGTCGCCTCACTGCAGAAAAGGTGTTAGCCAAAAATAATTTTCAGCCTAGGGGGCATAGTCGCCTCACTGTAGAAAAAGTGTTAGCCAAAAAAATAATTTTCAACCCAGGGGGGCGTATTCGCCTCACTACAGAAAAAGTGTTAGCCAAAAAAAAAAAATTCAGCCCAGGGGGGTGTAGTCGCCTCACTGTAGCAAATCAGGGGCGTAGTCACCCCACTGCGAAAAATCAGGGGCGTAGTCACCCCACTGCAGAAAATTAGGGGCGCAGTCGCCCCACTGTGGAAAATCAGGGGCATAGTCGCCCCACTGCGGAAAAATCAGGGGCATAGTCACCCCACTGCGATGTATTCCTGCAAAAATCTCAACAATAGCAAACGTGAAATATAGGTACCCATTTGTGGGTCCCACTGGGCATGCCAGAAATGTGTACCTTGGAATTTTACCCTATTTTAATGTGCAAAATAACTAAAAATGCAAGTGGAAAAATACTAAGAACACTTCAAAGATTAGCCTAAAGAGTGATAAAACAAGGAAAATAGATGAAATATAAATGCAAATCGATTATACCTTCCT
This sequence comes from Sequoia sempervirens, assembly GCA_007258455.2. NCBI lineage: Eukaryota > Viridiplantae > Streptophyta > Pinopsida > Cupressales > Cupressaceae > Sequoia > Sequoia sempervirens. Next base: position 14,140 of record VDFB02264977.1, read on the forward strand.
TGTTGTTGAAGACTCCTTGGTTGGCCCTTGATTTAGATGAATTTGTATGCTCTTTAGATGGCTTTTGATGTTACTAGATGCAAGATTGATAATGCAAAATGACTAAATGGATGGCTAAATGGTAGCAAATACTTGAGAATGCAAATTGGCAGCATAAGGTTGCTCAAAATGAAAGTGTTGAAAATGTCCTTGAGGAGGGGGTATTTATAGATGAATTTGAATTCTCTAGAGAATTCAACGGTTGAGATTCATCCAACAAGGTCAAGATGAAGGGCTATGGTGGGTTGAGAACTCACAAGCCCTCACATCTTGACATGTGGATGGTGAAGTGGCTAAGAGGAGATGAGGTGCAAGTGAGGTGGCCAAAAGGTACATGAGGTGGAGGAAGGACAAGTACCTTCCAAGTACCTTGGTTAGTGAGAAGATCTCCTCAAAAAGGAATTTCTTATCCCAAAGTGAGAGTGAAAGGGACATTTGAAGAATTTTGGAATTCCTCAAAAATATCCAGGGAAAAGGAGAGGTGGTTGGAGAAATAAATGTGAATTAAAAATTCACATTCTTAGGAGAGTCTAAAGGATAAGAGAGGGTCTCCAAAAAGGTGGGAATTCAAGGTCACATGTGCATGAGGTGACATGTCAAACATTCTAGAAGCCTTGGAAAGACAAAATGTGAATTAAAAATTCACATGGGGAGGAGAGAGACATAGGATGAATAAATGAGAATTAAAAATTCTCATGGGAAAGAGGGTCAATGTCTAAAAAGGAAAAATGGAAAGATTGACTAAAAAGTGGTGCTAAAAAAAGGTTAATGACTTTAATTAAAGTTGTGCAAATACTTGATTATGATAATTAATGGAAAATTAGAGACAAGTGGCAAATGTAGGAGGATGTGACATTAATCTTTGATTAAGAGGATGCACACCCTAAATATGAATTAATTAAATTAATTCACATTAGAGATGGATTATGGAGGATGTGACAAGGAGGGAGAAAAGAAGAATTTTAAATTGATTTTAATTCAATAGATTAGGATGACTAAATTAAATAAATTGGTGTATTTATTAAATTTAGAGAAGATAAAGGCACCAGATAAAGTATTTAATTATTAAATTAAATACTTTAAGAGTCTTATGTGGGAAGTGTAATATTAATTAAATAAATTAATATTGACATAATTGATGAATAAAGAGGTAAATTTGATAATATGGGAGTGATCAAATTTGGTTGTCTACAGTACTTAATAGATTTGTGTAGTTTATATTCATATCGTTGATTACATTGCATTACACATCTTTCAAACTCAAAGAATTACTCCACATTTCATAATAATAATTAGATGTTGATAGATGAGAAAATTTCAATTACAACATAGGTTTTTAGAAAGTCAACATAAGTAGTGATGCAATTACTTCACATAGAATAACTAATAACTACTAGGATCAACTGCCAATTGCATTTTCTTATCATTGCATTCCATGAGACCACATTTTATTGAGGCATTTTTTCAAATAGTTCACTACCTTGTCTATGCTATGGATACTTGGAAAAAATCTATGAAAGCATAATAGTAAGCAATAACATAGAAAAGGCAATGAGTTGTTTGAAAAAATGCCTCAAAGAAATGTGGTCTCATGGTGATTTCAAATAACTCACCACCTTGTCTATGCTACCACATTTTCCATACATTTCTACAAAAGCATTTTATCAAACAGATCACTTCCTTGTTGCTATGGCTAAAAGCCTAAAACAGGTGCTTTCCAACAAACTATCAATGCTTGGAAAAAATTATCTAAGCATTTTAGTAAGCAATAGTATAGACAAGGTAGTGAGTTGTTTAAAAAAATAACTCGAAGAAATGTGGTCTCATGGTGATGGAATGGAATTCCATCACCATGAGACCACATTTCTTCAAGGCATTTTTCAAAAAACTCACTGCCTTAAGAATAGAAACCAAGCCTTTAGCCAAAATTCCCCTCCAAATCCTTTTCAAATTCTTCATTCTCATCATCAATTTACCAATCCATGCAAGCTTCCACATCTTATTCCACTTTCATATCCCACGTCCTTAAATCCACATCACCCTACTATTACCAAGAAAATTCACCCCATGTCTCTCATAATAACTTCCTCCACATGACTATTTGCAAAGGTGGTTGTTTTCCCATTCAAAAAAGGTGCAATCTTCTCATATCATGCATCCACCTTCAACACCCCCCACATCAAGATAAACACTAATACCTTAAATCTTAAATGAATCCCCTATAAATCCATCTATCCAAGTTGAAGATTCTATAAAACCTTCCTCCCTCATGACACCATCCATATCAAATGAACTCTCCATCTCCTAATCCAATTCATGCTAGCATAGGTTCCCGTCCATATAAAGATCAAGGGAACCCTTCTCAGATCATATGACCCCCCTCCATCTCATGACCCCATTTCCAATCAAGAACAACATATCCCTTCCATCTCATCTAATGATATCTTTCCGTCTCAAGAGAAAAATATCCCTTCATCTCCCCTCTCACAATCCCCTCTCCCCCACTTCATCTAATGCCATCCTTTCGTGTCCAGATCAAAGTACCTCTTCCACTCCATTTAATGATTGCTCTCAAAATGTGGTCTCAAAGTACACCTTCCATCCCATCTAATGATCCTCTTCCCCTCATGATCAAAACACCCATCCCACTTCATCTCATGACCCCCCTCCATCTCATAACCAAGACCACACTATACCATCCACTCCATCCCAACATAATAGCATAGAGAAGGAAATGAAATGTTTAAAAAAAAACTCTCAAAGAAATGTGGTCTCATGGTGATGGAATTCCATGACAAGAAAATTTTTCATGGCATTCCATCACCATGAGACCGCATTTCTTTGAGGCATTTTTTCGAGTAGTTCACTGCCTTCTCTATGCTACCACACTTTTCGTACATGTCTACCAAAGCATTTTATGAAACAATTTACTGCATTGTTGCTATGGATAAAAGCCTCAAACAGGTGCTTTTAAACAACCTTTGAATGGGAAAATAGTAAACAAAATAGTAAGAATTATATAGTTCAATAAGTACTCAAAATTTTGTTGATTATCTCATACATTATAAACCATTGTAGTAATGGAAAAAGTATCCATTTTTCACACTTAATTTGGGAATAATTAATATTAAAATGAGCCTAATATTTCCTTGATTTAGTTTTGTAATGTGTTTTACACATTCACATTAATTTTAGGGCCCTTTTAAACTAAATGGACTTAAGTGTGCCTTATTTTAGGGTGTTGTAAAGTGTACCTTTACACTTTCACACTAATATAGGGATTTATTAATTGATTGAGATTAATTTGCCTTAATTGGCCCCTTTAATTCAAATCCAAGCCTAATTAATTGCAAATTTCAGGGGATAAAACTAGACATTCATAAATTCCATTACACAATACTTAATTTTGGAAGGTGTGTGTCCTAGATAGGTGACCTAGGACCAATTCTCCACATGGAAAATGGGTCCTCACTTAGTCCTAGGACCTTGATTTTACATGACATTTCACCTTTACCAATGTGTGTCTTAGGTAAGTGACCTAGGACTCCTCTTTGAAATATGTTTTTGGCAGTATTTTAATGATTTCAAATCTATAATTCAATGTCAACTTGTGATATTGGAATTTTGGGAATTAATGTTAAGATATGTATAAATACAAGGCTATTTCACGTAGTTTCACCTAGCAAAATTCAAGTTATCATAAGAGAATTCAAGTGAGCATTATCAAGAGAATTTCAAGAGCACTTCTAAGGCATTCAAGGGCATATTTGTAGAAGATTATTGCAACAATCAAGATTCCATTTGTCATGTCAAATATTTAGTGCATCATGCATGTTGTTTGAGCTAATGTGTTGATGTAGTATTAAAGATCAATTCAAGTATTTCATAGGAATTGTCCCACATCAAGTTTCATGATCAAGATCTACATTTATTGGGGCCACTTCATGCTAGTTTGTAGATCTGCAATCCAAGGTTTCAATTGAGGTTTGATGAGTTGTTAAATATTGTTGTTCATGTATCATTCCTTCATGATTTTATTCATTTCAAGGTTTAATTACCCAAACAGGGTTTGACCAAGGAAAACGCCTATTCCCTAACAATCAACATTTTTCTCTTCTATGATGTGTGATTGCAGGTTTTAGGTTGAAGATCACTTGGAGAGAAAAATTGAATAAAGTTGTAAGAAAAGTTATCAAAACTAGGGAAACTGAGCTACAGGTTTTATTTCTAGATTTCTGATAGTGACCAAATAGAATCTAGGAGTGTCGACATAGAAGAACATAACCCAGAAACTAATTTTCCAGAGTCATAGCCAGGACCCATTCACCATAGGGCGAATGAGTCCTTAGTGAGGTTTGAAAAAGAAACTTTGGTAATAGGTACACAACATTTGATCCTTTCTAGATCTACCTTTTTACTGTTATTTGGGTTAGATTTAATTTATGTTACTCATTTACACATTATAACACACATATTGAATGAAATATAGAGAAATAGGTGCATCATTTAGTCTCCATTTTGGTAAAACCTATTTTTCTATGTTTCATTATGGTGAACCTGACCTTTTGAGCATTACAATTTTCTGATTTTGGAGTCCATTTTCATCCTAGATTTAGATCTTGTATTCATTTGCATTGAATTAGGTTTCATTTAGGGTGTCTAATTTGTATTCAACTTGGCATCAATTGCATCTAGGATTTTAGGATTGCATTATTTTGCATTCTTTAAATCTAAAAAATACAAAAAAAATAGTCATCCTACATATCATTTACATCATATAAACTTGCATTTAAAATTTGAAACATAAATTGCATATCAAACTAGGTGTTCTAGCTCATCATTTTTTCACATTTTGTACTTGCATTTCATATTGAATTTATAGAAAAATCAAGCTAGAACTTGTTGTAACAAACCCGAATCTAAAAAGCACTAGAAAATCACTTTAAAAACTATATTTTTTTTTTCAAAACCCTAATCTAGGACCCATTCGCCCTACGGCGAATGAGTCCCTGATCAAGTCATAATCTAATTTTTTAGACATTAAAATATTCATTTCTACATTTTCATTATTGTTTACACAAAATTTGTTTCATCAATTTGATCATATCTAGCTGAATTTTGATAAATTTAGTGCATTGTGTGATTTCAAAATTGTATTTACAAGACTTCATTTTTAGATTTTTGCATGGTGTAATTAGAAAAATACCTTGTTTAGAATTTGAAAATTGTATTGACACATTGCATTCTAGGTCGTTGCATTGCACTTTACCCTCTTTCCATTTTGGGTTGACATTGATTAGTTTGTGAATCTTGCATGAGCTTTACAACTTGGTGTCCTTTTAGCAATATTTTTGTGAGACATAGTTTGAGACTCATGTCATCCCACAATACACCATTCACTGTGGATCTTGGGTTTTCTAACTCTCTTTCTAATAGTGTTGATAATCAACCCCCTATGGATCATAGTATGCATACCTCATTTCCCATGAATTTCATACCTACAACCAATATGCATGATGTTAACAACACCATCCCTACCATGATTATTTGTACTCAATCTTTGGGGTGTACCAAAGCTTCCACTATTCATCTTTGAAGAGAAACTCTTGGCTAAACTATTCCCTAGGTGATTGAAGTATACTACTTTAGAGTGGTTTTTCTCCTTGCCGAATAACTCAATTGGTTCATTCAATGAGCTTATTGATGCCTTTTACAACCACTTTCAAATTCACATGGGTCGCAAGATGACCCTAGCTGATTTAATGACATGTAAAAAAAAGGATGATGAAAACGTTATTGATTTCATAGCATGATATTAAATGCTTTATTCTCAAATAAACATTAAGATTCTTGATTCCAAACTCCAATGAATGTTTATTTCCAATTTAAAAAGAAAACTCCAAACCAAACTTAAAATGTTGAAATTCCCATCCTTCACACAATTATGTACAACCCTTCATGACTATCTGAATTCGGTTAGTAGTCGTTATGTGAAAAATCCCCCTAGCCGTCCTATAAAGTTTGAATCTGCACCTCAAAATAGTTACCATCCTTTCAAGAAACATAATAGGATATTTTTACAACTTAATTCCCCTCAACCCAATCAACAAGTTGATAACCAAGTGGCTACTATAACGATGACAAATCCTTTTTCCTTTGGGGATAGGAATAGAAAATTTACTCCCCTACCTGATACCCTTCATAATATCATGTTGCAACTAATGGAAAATAATATGCTTTCTCTACCTCCTATTAGAGCTCTTGATCCTAATAAACCATTACCCTCAAACTATAGACCAAATTCTTATTTCCATTATCATTGACAAAATGGACATGATACAAAATATTGTAAGCATCTTAAACATCTTGTTCAAGACCTCATTGATTCTAATCATCTTCTAATTAGAGGTTTGAATGATCAAGGTAATAATTTTGTAGCTCCTCCTAAGAAAAATTTACAAATATTTATAAATCCCATGCCAAAACATACCATTTCATTTTTCAAAGCTAGCGAAATAAAGAATGATGTGATGAATGTTGACACAGATGATGAAAACATAAAAGATGAAAATATCAACGAAGCGGTTAAAGTGATGTCATTTATCGAAGCTAAACCTCATACAGACTCAACCAAAATGCCCCTTGATATTAATTTCTCATAAAATGACATAGTCAAGCATGCACTTGATGGTCATCTTTACATAGCTGGAAGAATCAATGGCAAGTCTACTAACAAGATAGGAATTGATCTTCTCTGTCTAGAGAACGTGACCACTAGAGAATTCCTATTTGTGCATGAACTCTATCAAGATACATATGAAAAAATGAAAGCATGGATCAAAAATCATAATTGTTTTGCTTGTCCTACATTGGGCTCAATAAATCTCCCTCTAAAAGTCGGACCAAAAACATTAAATGTCTCATTCACCATCATCCCATCATCAGACCAATTTTGTGTGAAGTTAGGCTATCCATGGCTTCACTCCATGAATGTCCTCTCGTTGGTTGTGCATAAATGTTTAAATTTTCCTTTTGGTAATGAAATCTTTATTGTACATCATAGTGGCTTTAATATTGTGTCTTCTCGTGGGAAATTTTCATTGGATTTCTTTTGCCCTGATCCTATTGAACCTATTAGACCTCGTGAGGACTACTTTTTCAAAGCATATCAAAATTTTAAGGCAAAGGGAATAGAAGAATTATCTCTTAGCAATATGCCTCAACTAATGATTGAGCCTCATATCCTTAATGAATCCATGGTTGAACCAAAATACCTTCCAAGTATCCAAGAGTAGCCTATTTCCTATAAGAGACCACAAGACAACCAAAACAATCCCCTTGTGCCTCCTAAAATCAAACAAGTTTACAAATCTAACACGCCCCAAGATTTAAAGACTTGGGGAACCAAGTAAAAATGACTCTTATGGAGGGAGCTAGCAAATTGAAGGATCACCAGAAGTGGAAAGCAAAGAGAAATCTTTAATCAAAAGTACTTTGTAATGAAAGTGTTTCAGGTAACGGATACTGGGTATCGAAAATATTTGTAAAGGAAGAAGGTAATCCGAGTTTAAATGGAAAGCTCTAGTATGATGTTTGTACTCTAGTAAAATGGAAGTCCGGTGGAACCGAAGTTCGAGAAATTTCATGGGTAATGTTGAATATTGGGTACCAGGTATCGGGTTGAAATGTGAAGTGAAATTTTTAAAGTTTAAAGTTATCTAATGATCCCAATAATCTGGTGATCCAGTATAATCACATAAGGATTTATAATATGCTAGAACGCATGTTATTTATGAGATTTTGTACTAACATTTGAATAATGGTTTTATTTACATAGTATGTTATAAATGTTTTCTTTCTTTAAAAATGATTTAATGTGTGGAATTTGTGATTGCAAGAGATGCGGATTGCGATGCAAAGTTTGAGTATGGATGGTCAGGAAAATTGTATTTGCGAACAAATATGATGATGTTACCAGGTTCAATGATGCACTTTAAAAGTTCATGTTGGAATAGAGTTATTTGCAAAGGTGTGTCAAGTACTAGAATCCTGAGATGTTGGAGTTCAAGCATGTAGCAGAGCAGTGTGCTCATTCCAAGAATAGCTCATTCCTGGAATGTTCAAACTGAGGATGAACCTGAGGTATAGGAACAATACTTCCACCTGATCACTCTTGTTTCGCAGGAAGTTCCTATATTTTGTTTGAGTGAATTTGTTTGGTTCGAAGAAAGAACCCTGATAATTAAAGATTAACACTCGAAGAGCTTCAACAAGTGATTGAAGTTGACTTTCATTGACATCGATTGCAATTCTCCTATTGTTCACTACATTCCATGTGCCTTGATGAGATTAGTCCCTTGGATTCCCTCTCATGTATTTGTCTTATCATAGCTGATCCTTGTGTTCTATAAAAGGCTAGAGGATCTTCTTTTTTATTTTAAGTTCAAAATTTGTGGATGTCGGAGGAGCATAAAATTTTTCAAGTTTTTTTTTTTTTCCTATTTTCTGAAACATTATGGCATAAAACTTTGTATGCATGTAGACATTGATTAATATAAGATCCAATTAGATAGCTACCTATCTCATGAATCTTTTGTAGTTGGTTTTGTTAGTTCAGTCAAATAAGACTATATGCTGCATCATTTAAGAGTGCATACAAAACCTACTCGGTGTCAAAAATGAAACCCTCTCTTTAAAATCTCACACCTTTTATATGTAGCTGTGAAGCAATCTGGTAAAGTATAAAGCGGTTTGTTCTATTTTAGTTGATTCTTTGGGGCATGCATGGAGAACAACTAGAGAAACTTTTAATTTTCAGTATTTTTATGCGTAGATGTATAAATTATTGAAAATGTTCCAAAATTAAATGAATGGGTGGAATTTTATTGAAAATATTTCATTTTCTATAAAATTGTTGAATTCTTAATGCTAAATCTACTTAAGTGATAGCAAGGAATCTGTGATGTTCATGGAATACTATTGTAAATCTTTTGATTTCATGATACTTTTCTTTATGATCCAATTGAAAATTCATGGGTTAAAATATAAATAACAGTACAGTCCCTTTGAGATTAACAACAATATCACATCAAACTCGAGAATGACCCTAGTGTAATCATGACTTGGTTATCAGAGACTTGGGATTGAACTAAACTTAATCTTTTCATGTTAAAGCAGAATTCCATTTAGGTTGTCTTTGTTCCATATCTTTCAAGAAGGATAGGCTCTTTACGGTCTTGTTTGTGAATAATTTATTCGCCTTGTTTGTTGCAAGTAAAATCGTCGTCAATAGGAACTAGCACTAGAAGAAGGACCATCTTTAAATGTTTTAGACATTATTATTTTGAATTGGAGGGCTATACCTCGAATTATTAGTCCTGAGTTTGGTGAGAAGCTTATAAAGTTAAATTGAGTACAAGCTGGCTTTTCAATATGGAAGTTGGAAAATTTTAAACCAAAAATTATATCCTTTGAGTTTATTCACCTTTGGTAGGGTCATCGAGTGTAGAATTCATGATACAATTGATCATGGTGAACTTCAGTGTGAATTTTTTTTAACTAGGGTAAGTTCAAGTCCATAATTAAAGTAATTCTATTAACAGAAAAAGTTATAACTGCTAAAAGAAAGGAATTGTTAACGAGAAAAATGTTTAACCCTAGTGGAATTGGAGATACTAAAAAACTAATTGATACATCAAAATAGTTGGAAGACTGTGATTATTATAAAGAAAATCCTAATGTCTTGCAAGAAAATAGGCGAGAATGTCAAGATTCAGAGGTATTATATCACAAACGAGGAAATGACATTGATGAATCATCATTCTCCTTATATGTGGAAAACACAAATAATGAGAAAGAGTAGGAAAATCGAGCGAGAAATGCGTGTATTTTGCTCCAAGTTGAAAATTCACAAGTTATAATAAGAAATGTTATTGATTTTATATAATATACATAGTATCAAATTTTTACTTTTTCTCTCTCTGATAACAGTATAAAAAGTGATATATCTTGGTCTAACAAAATGCAAAGTGAAGATAGGGCCAAAGACATGAAGATTTTCAGAGGAGGAGAAAGCAAATAAATGGACACAACCATTCATGGAAAAGGACCAGGGTTGGAGGAAGGTAGAGTATGGTTGCATCAGATGAAATGTATGCAATCGATCTTTAATGAGGTCATTTTCATACATATGAGCCAAGTCATTGGTAAGTACGTTTTTGAATTTACAATTATTAGACACATAAAATTTAAAATAATTCATTATTACAGTAGCACATTGGAAATTTTGTTAAATGAATTCAAAGATAAACTTGTTGTAATTCGTACCAAAACTGTATGGAAATAGTTGTAGAAATTGAAATGAATTTCTTTATTAGGGTTAATATTTTGTTATGTTAGAGTTAGGGTAGTTAGGGTTAGTTTTCTTTTTGTAGGGTTTTGTTTTTTTTTGTTTTCTTTCTTCATTTCTTTGTTCTTTTCTTTCGTCCAACCTCTGCATTAGCAAATTCTGCTTAAACCTACCTTACAAATGAGAGTTAATTCAAACATTTATAAAATTGAACTGTGAAATGTAAAATGATAAAACCATGCACAGTAAAACACACTTTAAAATGTACCAAAAAGTATATATATGTGTGTGTGTATCATGTATATACGTGAGATATCGAAAATCCTTGTTTCAAAAAATCAAAAAAATCAAAAAAGAGTGAACAAAGTTGTAGATGGTAGTAGCCATTTAGTCGATATGGAACGCCTCTTCTATCGGGGTCAAATACCCTATATAGGCGAGTTCCTGGTGAACTTCAAGCTCATGAATGTGGATATCAGTAAGGAAAGGTCGAAGTGGAACCACTTCCTCGTATTCTAGGAACTAATGAATATCGTCCATGGAGAGAATCCCAATGGTTGAGTGTGCAACAGATAAAATAATATCCATATTCTCCAAGTATTCAGGCTTCACTATCAAGTTGGCAACCGAGTGAACATCTTCAATAGGTAGCCCAATATCTAGAAACGACACTACAAAATGAGAAGCTACATTGGGATAGAAGTGGAAGTAGTGGTTGGATTCAACATACTTTTCCCCAAGGACTAAGCACAAATTTGGCATAGTGAAATTGGAAGTCCTAATGAAGAAAACCTTTTCACTCCTTTGTGGTGTGATGCTCCCCAAGAAAAATTTTTGGTGGTGAGAACAACTTAAGAAAATTGGAGTATCCATGGCCAAGAAGAAAATGCAAATGCACAGAGAAAAAATACATAAATCAAATAGGAAAGCTAGAAAAAGTGTAAAGAATTCAAGAAGAAATGTAGAATTTATAGAGAGTCGTAAGGAAGTTGAAGTACATAGTTTCCCAAGTGAATTCTTGGAAACTGTAAGTAGGGTGGCAGCATGATAATTATTTTCAGAGTTGAAGGTTAAATCAAATTAATTCTTTGAACATAGTTTGTGATAAATTGCTTCAAATTTGAGCAGTATGAAGATTGTGAATCAAGCAAGTTGGAGATTTTGAAATTAATAGTGGTCATTTCATTTTTTTTAAAGGGTTGTATTAATTATGGATGTGCTTATGTGTGCAGAGCTAAAAGGAAAATGAAGTCGGCAGGGTAGTACATGTCATCACTTGAGTAGGTTGAGAGAATAATATGTGCGAAATAAGGCGCATGAATTAAATGAAAAATAATGTGATCGTGTTTCAAGGTAATCATGACATTTTCAATCCATTAATAAAAAAACAACTTCAAAATATTACTATAGATTTTCTAATCATTTATAAAAAACAACCTCAAAATATGACACTGATATATAATCACCCTCAAAACAAAATACAATAAAGGCTTAAAAGGCAGCACACTGCAATGATCAAAATGTTATTATAAATTATACATTAACATATTTATATAGATATTTAAAACAATTTTTTTTTTATGATAAGTGTCATATTATTTGTATAAAAAGATATGTTGCACAATATTTATAAAATTGATAATAATTATATAAATTACTTCTTTCTAACAATTGTTAGTTTGTTATTTATTTCATAATCAATTTGGATGTACCCACTTGAAAAGATCCCCATTGTTGGCATGCAATACCAAATTTTTCTAATTCCTTTTGCATGTGCACAGATCCAAATATCTCATAAGCATGTCCATATCAATTATGGGGATGTCCAATTGATAAGGAGTAAAGTTATTTGGGCACTCTTTCTTTGATTTCATATATCTTGGAGGAAGGTTTTGAAGGTTCTGAGATGCCAGTTCTTGAACAACATGAACTGAAAACCTTTTTGAAGTTCCATCAGATGGATCAAACACCATGCCTAAATTAAACATGATATTTATTTGATATAAGCAAGCGTCTCTTTGCTTCTACACCCCTAAACAAAAGATATATAATGGGCTAGCTATACTAATCATTCTCCCACAATGTTTCCCTAACTTTAGAACTTCAGTCCACTGCTAAATAAACAACATCCACATAAAATATTTTATAAAGTTTTGCTTTTGAAATTGTTTGTCTTGTTGTTTGTCATTCAATGCCATAAAACACAAGTTGAAATGACCATTCAACTACTCAAATTAAACTACAATTTTAGAAAAATATATGAAATTTAATAAGAGACTAAAATAATCATATCAGGGAGGGACAACTAGTTGTTGTAGCTCTGAAGTCAAACAGTTCATGTAAAATACACTGCACATGTGATTGCGATTGAAAACAAATTCTACTTTAATTTTTAATATCTATTACATACCTAAATTTGTTCCTCAAGAGTGTTACATTGATTTTGCTTCTTAGGAGTGTCACATCTTTAGTACAGACACATTGATCTCACTTCTTCCTTAGGAAGTAAGGTTTTTGGGGGTGGGGATAGAAGTTTTATTATAAATAGAAAACATTTTTTTTATAATTTATCTAAATAAATTAGAATATTTTTGGTAAAGTTTATATTTTGTGATTTATTTTATATTTTAGATTTTTTATGTGATGAAAGATAAGTTATAAGTTAAATCTTGTTTTATTATATTTTTTTTTGTAAAGGAAAATCAATTATACTTACCAAATAACTATAACACTGTCAATTATGATTCTTCATAACAAACCATACATCTAATCAATCTATTTTTCTAACCCCTATATGCCTCATGATTAGATACACATCACTCCAAATAATTAATGTAGACGCTAAAATGAATTCACCCAATTGTCAAACCATAATCATCATCATATCATCCATTATCATTAATTGCATTACTTAATTATTCATTATTTAACCATTTATCAATCATCACATATCACATCATTAATTTATTATTACTTATTAATTAATAATTTCCATTACACCATTTATCCATTTATTTAAATAATATTTTATCATTTAATTAAATGAGTTAAGTATCTATTTTCAAATAAAGTTTTAGTTTTTGTCTCATCAGTCAACTTCATCTTCTTTCATCAATTAATTCCATCTCATTTTAGAATCTTCTTCCTTCATCAATCAATTTGTCTTCGAATGTAAACTTCTTCCTCGCATTTATCCATCAATTAAAACAAATAATTCATTATTATCCTTTCACTAGTTTAAAATGGAAATTTTCTATTTTTCAGTTGAGTTGACTCCACAACTTGTTTAGTTAACTTAGGTCTTCATTCTTATCCTCATCTCTTAATTGATTCTCATGAAAGTCTATAAATAAGACCATTCCTTCATCATTTTCATCAATCTTTCACTTTATGCAAATCAACTTTGTTGAAATCAATCATCAATCAAATGCAGTGATATGTTGTTGATTCACATCCACATTCTAATGAGTGAGTCAATATATATTTGAGATTTGCAATGAAGTTGTTAGAAGGGTATGTGTAGGATCATCATGGAAAAAACAGGTCCTTAAGTGGCAAAACATTCAGAAAAATCAGAGTTAGGCAACTTGACATAAAAATTTGAATAAGTTATCTATATTATTTTAAAAATATGTAAGAATAGAATCTATAGCAAATTGAGTGTAGTTTCTAAAATTCATGTTTATTTAAAAATCTAAAAGATGTATTTGAGGTGAAATGGAATTTCAATCACGATGAGTACTTAAATTCAACAAGGGAAAAATAAAATGGAGTGTCTGTCTAACCACCTTAACCACAATAAAAGTGAGCTAATATTTTTTTTATAAGATTTTAAGATATAAGTAGATGAAGCTCATGTCGGATGCTTGGTCATATTTTTTATAATTTGCTTAGAGTAAATGAAAATTAATTGGTTGCACATTACGCTTTTTAAATAATATAAAACTTCATTATGTCTAACCTTAACTTGAGATTGGGCTTCGTAGGGGAATTCATTTTTTTTTTTTAGTCCTATAGTATGTAGGCTTGCTTAGAATGCTGACACATGTTTTGGATTCAAAAATTATACCATTTAAGAAGCTATAGATGTTTTTCAATCATCTTATCAATCAAGACTTTAATTAAGTAATTCAAATGAATGAATAATGGTATTTCTTAAATTCAAAGTAGAGGCATAATTTATATTGGTGGAAAGCCAGGAATCTCCTTTAAAAGCCCTTTTCATTTCATCGTTTTACTTGGGTAAAAAAGCGTTGTGCTTACGCTACCTTTCACGCCGCCTATCCGCTGCCATGCACTTTACCCCATTGCATCGCTTGATCCATACTTGAAATGGTTTGATTTTATTTCTTTTTTCAATTTCAATGCTTACATTTTAGTGAACCTGATATGAACATGCCAACCTCTAACTTATGTTGTTTATGAATGTGTCTGGTGTTTGTTATATCACATGTTACAAGTGATTTTAAGAGGTTTTAGAAATCAAATTTTTATATGAAGCTCCTAGTGAAAAAGGGCATCATGCTTGTGTCTAGAAGGGCAGAGAAATAAAAACTTACATATAACACTTGTTTTGATTGCAAGAAAAAATTAGAGTTTGCAAGGCCTAAAACATTTTAGTGGTATAAAATTATATATGATCATACCAAATCTATATGGTCATACCATTTGGACTATATCATAGCCTACATTATATGTGTTGCATGCTTGAAATAGATATTAATTGTATATATGTTTTTGTCTTTGTAATATACTCACTGTGTATTCATATTTTTGCACTGTATATCCCCTTTGCTCACATCATATACATAGTTGTCCCTCAAGTTTATACTCATTTCTCCACTCAAACAGATATATACAATCCACTCGCATATCTATGTTTCCCACATTCAACACCCTACGAATATACATACACTTTATTTTATATATACATGGTTTCATGGTTTATATACAATGTACATTCCTACACCTAACCTAGAGTCTAGTAGGACCATTACTTTTTGTTTTAAAACTTTTTTTGTAACTTTTAAAACCAATGACCCCAAGGCCTCCTCATAAATCTTCCTAACGCATAGTCACAACTTAGCCTAAGCACCTAGTTGTGAGGACTAATCCACCAACCCCTAATATTTTAACCCCACGCCCAACCCTTGGTCATATTAGTGACTAGGATCTAGGTCATAGGGGCTCGGATCCAACCACCTTTCTTTAGATGTTTTTTCTTAAATAATTGCCTTCACAAAACTAATCATAACTGTTGTCAAACTAATCATTTTTAAAAATATTTTTTAGCATTGGAAAGATAGTTCCAAACTAGACATTATGGATCAAGTCATTTCTCCAAATCACACACCAAAACTCAAGTAAATTTATTCAAATTTTGAGTTTCTTTTGCAACCTTCAAACAAGCAAAACTTTCATGTATTAACTCTGATTTGATGATTTTTCAAAAAAAATATAAAAAATTTACAAGGAATCTAACCATGTACTTTACTTTTTAGTCTATTTTTTAATGTTTTTGGGTAACCATTTAATGCAACATCCATTCATAGTCAAAGCATAAAACTTGAAAACCATCCTTTTTGTGAGCCAAAGATAAAAAATATAAGACTGCTAGTATTGTTTTGTAGGACAAATGTTTATAAGACAAGTTTTATAGGAAATGTTATCTTTATGTTTTCTTTATTTGTTTGTTTATTTTTCATGAACTATTGTTTTGAGGGATTAAAATAAGTTTTACACATTTTGGTTTGGCTTATTTAAGAACCAATTTCTTTTACAATAACATTTATAGTAGCAATTTCCTTAAGACTGGTATAATTGTTACAAACATCTTTGTCATGATATTTGTATCTAATGTCTTGAAGTATTGTATTTCCTTTGAGTTACATATGGATTCTAAGAAGCCTTACTGATAAAGGTCTAACCCTTTGCCTTGATAACATATATTTCAACAAATTTGATTATTGATGGGATGCTTGTTATTTTGGAAACAAGATGTGATTCCAGTTTTAGATGGGTAAGGAGTGAGAGTGGAGAGATTTTTTAGAGCAATAATAAAACTAGATTAGATGTAGATGGAGGAACAACGTAGATAATATATGGTTCATGAATGGCTTAGATAGGGATTTTAAGATATTTAGATGATAAGAGATCATGGAATAGATTAGGAGGGATGATTGGAACTTAAGATGGAAGATGATTAGAAGGGACACTTTGATCTTGAGATGCTAGGAGATAATGAGAGGGATTAGTTGTGATGCTTTGGTCTTGATTTGAAAGAGGACAAGCTTTGGGACAAGTACTTGGTATAGATGGATTTGTTTGGATGAGATGAGGGAAGAGTGACATTTTTTGTTCCTAGTGATGAGTGCATGGAGGGAATCTTGGAGTTGTGCACAGGTACAAAGGATTGACGTTTATTATTTATGGATGTTGGATTTAATGGATTTGAGCAATTTTTGAGATTTGAGATTGATGATTGCATAGTCAATGAGACATGTGGATGACATGGTATTAGTGATTTGGGGAGATAACATCACTTCATTTTCCATGGCGGGCTACAATTCCTAGGTAATAGTCATTGGAGGATATCCATGAAAGTGATTTTGGCTTGTTGGTATTAGGTTTGGGATGTATCAAATTGCAAAGATTTGGGGGGTGAAGGATTGGAATACAAGGTGAATATTACACAATGCTCATGGATGGAGACTTGGCATTAAAGAAGATTTTGGATGAAAGATGCATGGGAGATCACATGGGGATAAAATATAGAGACATGTGTCTCCTCTTATATGTATAAGAGATCACATGAAGAAGAGAGACTTGATAAGCATCATTTCACACATGTGAGAAATCACATGTCTAAGATGGATAGTTAGAATTATCTAGGATTTCATTATAAGATTTTAGGGATAAGAGGATTATAGATAATTAAATAAATTAGTCACGTTTAGGAATGTTCAAGGAATTAATTAGTTGATTATCAGTTATAAAATAATAGTTAACTAATTTATCCCTTGCACATTCTTAAATGTGATTAATTTAATTAATCACATATAAGCCCACTTATTCATAAAATCTTACAATGAAATTATATGTGTGTGTGTATTTAATTGATGGTTGTAAAGGATAAAGTTTAATGTGGTTAGATGTGAACAAATATATGATATCTTCAATAATTTATTTAAAAAACACTAAAAATATAATCTTGAGGAATTTAATTTATTAATGAATTTCTTTATTTTAATTTTATTTTTATTTGAAAAACTATATTTATTGAAATTTTATTTTATTTTAATTTAAAATTATTTTATTTTATTTATTTATAACTATTTTACAATTTTAATTTTTTTAAATATATAGACCCATTTTAGTTTTTATGTACTCTTGTTGTCATATAGAACACCACTATATACAATTTTTTTTTTTGACAAACATTACCTTAAAAAAAATTCCAAATAAATTTGAAAAATAAATATATTTCAATCCTTGACATTTAATTAAAACAATCCAATTCTTTACAAACGCCTTCACTTAGATGAACAGCAATAGCCAAAATAATAAAAATAGAAAACTTACAACTTTTTTATTTTCACTCACTCTTATAAATACGTGTTCATTCATGTCAATCCACTTCCTGCTCCACTGACAATCATTCATGTCAATCCACTTCCTGCTCCGCTGACAATCATTCATGTCAATCTTAAAAACAAACTCCCTCCATTACATTATTGCTCAATGCTCACTCCCTCGAGTTAAGAGCCCAAACAAACTCATGATAGATCATCATCAAATAGAACGAAGGTCTTTTGCCTGGCCACTTTCTGTCTTAATTAGTTAATCCAGGTCAACATTGAACAAATCCAAATCAAGAAAGTTATGACTAGATTTTGGCAAATTCAATATTATTTTTCCCATCAAGCTTTCCAGAAAAGGCATGCTGTATATAGTCTGCTTGAAGGAATCTTCTGTATTGACAGGGATGCAACTCATCTATGAGTTCAGGAGCAGGACCCACTTCTGTTTCGCTATCTGGACCATAAAACATGGCAATCGAGATTCGATCTCTGTCCATATTTGTGACCGCTCTGTGCTCGATACTCTTATACATTCCATTGCTCATTACCTAATTCAATATACAAAAATAAAAATTACATTTGATATCGATCCAGTGACATCAAACATTAATCCCAATTATTAAAGCCAGGTAATTAATGCATCAAGAATGAAGTGGGGAGCTTTTTTTTTATACATGAAATTTTAAACACAGAAAATCATTCAAACCTTGGATCAGAAACCCAGAATTATACATCCATAGAAACATTCTTTGAATCAAGTTAACTTAGTTTGATAGGTCCTACAGATTATTTTGACCTAAAGAATCTTAAAATTTATCGTCATTACCTCAAGCATGTCCCCAATATTGATAACCAGGGCACCAGGGATGGGTTGAACAGGAATCCATTCACCATCCTTACAGATCTGTAGCCCCACTATTTCATCATCCTGCAACAACACTGTCAAACCAGTTGCATCTGAATGAGGGCTTATGCCTAAAACCAGATTTGGTTTTGGGCAGGGTGGATAGTAATTCAATCGCATTCTCTGTCTCATTTTCCCACACATGTTAAGGAAACATTTTGGTGTTAACCTAGCATTCTCTGATAAGAGGCAAAGAATTGTATTGCCAAGCTTTTGAATTTCCAGAGCATATTGATCCACAGTTTCTCTGCAACAAATGAGCAGCATAATTAGATCGAATATGAAAATGATGAAACTCCGATGGATAGGAACGGACTACTATACCAAGAAATTGTTTTGAAATTGACTAACTGATGTAGATATGCTTTTCATAGTTATAGCCATCAGAGACCTAGTACAGGAGAAGAGGGGAAAAGAGTCTTTACATGAGATCAATCAATGACAATTTATCAACATGAATTAACAAATATTTAGGTACCTAAAATCCGCTGGCTTTGTTGGCCAAAAGTCCATTTTTCTGTTCTCTGGAGGCAGAGTTGTCAAGGACATCATATCCGCCCAGTCCAGTACTTGGTCATCGGAGATTACAAAAGCCTGGCCGTAGCCTTCAATCTCTTGTATTTTGTATTTGAGTTTTTCTTCCAGAGGTAGTTGTATGAATTCCCTTACAATTCCCTTCATTCTTTCTGTCAGAGGCAGAGGAATTCCATGATTCACAGCCTGTCACGTAAACATACAAACCATCTTATTAAAATAAGCAAGTTAGGAGGATAAAGATAATACGGAACCTAATCCCATTACAATGGTTAGTCTATAGCATAGATTATAGTTAATTTTGATGTGCCCACCTGAAAAAATCCCCATTCCTGGCATGCCATGCCAAGTTTTTCCAATTCCTTTTGCCTGCAGAGATCTGAAACCCCCAAAAACATGCCCATATCAATTATGGGGATGTCCAAATGATGAAGAGGAAAGGCATTTGGGCGCTCTTTCTCGGATCTCATATACCTTTCAGGAAGGCTGAGAAGGTTCTGAGATGCCAATTCCTGAACAACAGGAACTGAAAACCTTTTTGAAGTTCCATCAGAGGGATTAAATACCAAGGCTGAATTAAACATTATAGTTTTTTCGAGCTAAGCAATCCACCTACTTGCTTCTACACTCCTAAATTCTGACAATGCACTCTCAGAAATTCTATCCAGTGCTGAAGCAGGATCAACTCTAAATCTAATAATCCAGCTGAAGGGAGAATCTCGCTGTGATGACATTGAGAACGTGGTGGGAAGTCAACAGAGGCTGCTGAATTTTTTATTTCATCGAATCATCCATATCTTCAACTAGCTACTGGTTATAATTTATTAATATCAATTGGGAATGTATAATTGTAACAATCTTTACAAAGTTAAATATTAAATATGAAGGATAAAGTTCTTAGTTTTGAAATTTATGATAAAGAATACATCTAGTCTCATGTAGAACTCAATTACCTATGTATAATAAACTAGATGTCTTTATCATGTTGATAGGTGTCTTGACTTCTACACAAATTTGGAACCTTTTTGTGGATTGATCTCATCACTATTACTCCGCATGGGGCGACACTAGCTTGTAACCCAACAAGCTCTAATTATAACACTATAATATCTAGGAGCTCTCCAAGAAAAAAATGATAATTGCACTCAACACTAGAAGTATCACTCCAAACCATAGTCAATGCTCTCAATCCATGATTGTTGTAAACTTAAAGAACTACTTATGTCACCATAATTTGCATCATCATGATATGTCTTTAACTGAAAAATTTGCACATAAGAAAATATATCATGCCAATATTCTTGGTCTTAAGAAGGGTGTTTCGACCTTGCAAAACACAAAAATGTAATTTATGGGCTATAAAAGTTAGTTTTGGTCACAAAGCTTGACATTAACCAGCTAAATCGAGTTACAATGGCATGCAGCTCCCTAAGATCTTTAATTTTAAATAAAGAGTTCAATCATGTTCTTAAACCAAAAGTCATAGCCTCTAGAAGTTAAGACACCATATTAAAAATGTAAGAGAACCTATGATGCAAGAGAGCTACAAGAGGGAGATACACATGTTGACAAAAATTATTTACCAACCTATGGCATATAATTATGATTGTCAAAAAGAATCTTTGGAGGGTTTTAAATAAGCTAAAAGGAATGCCTAACTCAAGGAGTTACACATAGAAAATCATGATAGGTGTAAAGAATATTTCATTGAAGACTCTTCTTGGGATTTGGTGATTGGAACTTGACTAGGGGATTTAGTTGTCATTTTGAGGTGCTATTAGCTCATTGTTGTGATTCTCCTTTGGTGGTTTCTTATGTTGGTTTCTCTATTTATATAGTGTATTTATGAGGTATTTTCATGTTGATAGTAGATACATCCTCCTTATCTCCAATGTGAATAGTA